>BMAU01007562.1:0-249680 GCA_019973935.1 Trichonephila clavipes | reverse complement strand
TCTTTTGGGGCATTTTTCTTGTATTCTCGAACAAAATTTCGTCGTACTTGTATATTAGAATAATTTTCATGAAATCAAAGACAACATTTATTTTTTTTTTTTTCTTTCTGCTTCGTTGTCAGTTTTCGTTATCGTAATACCGACGAAGTTTGATTACCGTTCGCTAAAAGATAGCGTCAGATATGACCCCTAAAGCCATCTATGAAATAACTGAGGATATATTACAACTAACATGACTTAAAAGGGTTAATTTCATTTAATATTTCGGAAGTTCTTAACTTACGAAATTGCCCAACTCATTTGTAGACACCCTGCATTTTATAAACATACAGTATAAAGGATGCTTTCGCCATATGTACGAGAGTTTGAACAAAACGCAAAGCTCATTTTTAGACAGAAATTTTTTTTATTGCTAATAAAATAATTTATTTTCATGAAAATTTGTAACGTTGCAACTCATACAGTGGAGTAAAGTATACCCTTGTAATCCCGCACTGCGGGGGCCCAGGACTCTAGGGGGCCCAAAGCCTATGTTATGTTATGGTTTTGCAATCCTTTGTAAGATCCGGCTTGGGGCCCCAAACCTCATTTTGCAGAGGAGTCCTAATGTTCTCCGTTACTCTACTGAACTCATACATTTGTTTATAATATAGCGTTTTTAAAATTTCAAAATATTCCATAAACAAATATTTCTTTTAACATGTAAAAGGAGAGCTCATTTAGCATTACGGTATAGGAGAAAAATTGTGAAACACATTTTATAAAAGAAAAAATGTGTCAACTCTGATAAAAATGAGTAATATGATAAAATAAGTGATTTTCTATAGGATAGCGAAGCCAGTATATAATATAAATTGTTGAATACTTTTATATCAGAAAAAATATTTCGAATTCGGATCTTATTCTTTAACATTAACCGAAGGCAGCCTTAAGTTTATAATACCACTTATTAAAGTCAAAAATTCTTCTAGTACGTATTTTAACACTCTTTTATTGTTACTTTTGTGAAAAAACAGTGTGATTCCTAGCATCTTTAAATAGTAATAATGCTCTATGTTATGCCTATAATGCAATTTGAGTTTTTTCAAGGGCGTGGATAATTGACAAGGGATAAATACATCATTGAACTCACTATAAACTGATAAACCTGTCACAAAAACCCATAGTTGTCATTATAAATCTTGATAAATTCTTGACACAAGTTTTTCGCTAATCAACCTTGACCGAATGAACTGTCTCCAGTTGACGAAGATATCAAGAATACCATCACGGCACATATCTTGCCAATTATCCTACGCTTAGTTTCAACTTTAATTGACTTTCACATTCTAACTAACCAGTCTGTTATATCCATTCAAGATTGGACGCATTATTCAGCTCACCCCATATCTCAAGCAGACTGGGTAGGTGTCCGTCAACAAGGCGTGAATGGACACTAAACGTCATTCATGTCCCTACAGGAACAGCTACCGGGCTCGTTACGCATATCCCATTCCCACACCAACCTTAAGAATTCGTTACAGATACGTCAAAGAATGGCAATTCTCAATTACCATGCGAATTTACGAGAAGATCGTTACCCCCGGGCTGTACCGAACGAAGCGACACGCCTTCGTTGGCAGCTGTTGCATCATCAGCAACCCTTTTATTGTGCCCACCTGAATCGTGCCACCGCCTCCTTTGCGATCGTTTATGCCTACCTTCCATTGAGTCATCCTAACGGATACTGTGTTCGAACACTGTATTTAAATCTATTTACAAAAAGGAAACTTTTCTGCCCTACTTGGGCAACGGCCTTCACAATGTGACGTAGCCGTGACGCAGTTACGCTGGAAGATTCTCAGACGTTTCATAAGATTCCGGATGAGGATTTTGTTTTTAGGGCACTCTAGAATTTTTTCAATTGTATGGAAAGCAAAATTGCACTCTCTCTCACTGTTAATTTTAGTTTAATCAACAAATAATTGCATGCATGTGAAGCAAAACAACGGTTGTGAGACAGTGGGTCACTCATTAATTTCACTTATTTTTGACATAATCGTCAATTTTCAATTCAATTAACTACCGTTATCCTTGATGTGTGTTTTTCTCAAATAACACACATGAAGGTTCATACTGATAAACCGTAGCACACAAAAAATGACCGTAATTTACGGGTGTGAGTTATACGCCAGGTATAAAAATGAGAACTTAAAAAATAAAAAAAAAATGCACATTAAGAATTAGACTTCTAAATAGGTAAAAATACTGTTTATTTAAAAGAAAGGACATTCGTTATGAACTTAAAGGGTTGTAGTTCTAGAAGTGTACTATTTTTTCTAAAACTTGGAATAATACATCGAATAAATGGCTTCAAAACATAACACAGCATTATATACCAGCATTTCAGACTTTTTCGAAAAAAAGGGGGTGCACGTTATACGGCAAAAATCTAAAAGTTATAAAATGCTCTCAGTCTTCTAGGGTACCTCAAAACCTGACAGCCGGCAAGTACTTACCCTTTGTAAAATCCAACTTGTGGGCCCAAAATCTGATTTTTCAGGGGGTCCTAAATGTTCTCCGTTACGCCACTGTTGAAAGTATAGGTAAGCGCTATCCGATGGTGCGCGTTATACGCCGGATTTTACGGTACTTAACTTTTCCAGATAATCCGTTTAAAACGCTTTATTTACATGACTTAATATTGTATTTAAAACGTGCACACCCTTTTTCTTTCTTTTCTTTTCATGTCATTAATATATCAACATTATATAATGTAATTTTCACTCCAAGTTTATTGTCTCCCAGTATAATTACTAAGAATTTAAAGAAACCCAATAGAAAGTTTAAAAGAAAAAAATAGAGAGAAATTTCTAAAAAACGAATAGTTATCTGTCTACTTATGGCAACAATGAAGAGCTTTCCATTTAAAATTCAAATGCAAAACAATACACAAACATATTTACAAAAATATTGTATCAAACTGTAAGAAAGGGGGAAGTATATTAAAAGGAATGTCAACTTTGAAACATCAAAAATTTATATTTATGTATGCTATACAATCATTGTAAACACGAAAAGACTAGAAAAAGTAACAAAGAAAAAGAAAAGCTTATAAATGAGAAGACTGTTTAGTTTCAAAATCAAACCGGGTAGAGTGAAAAATTATAAGCATCTGTATGTTTTCCTTTGAACCATACATTTCGTATACATAATAAATCATTTTCAATGATTATTTTTATTAAACAAAAATTCACAATACTTATAACAAGCTCAAATATTTATTTATTTTAAGAAACATTTTCAATTTATACATGGATTTGATTTTGATTTTAATATACGTTACCTTCTAAAGCCGGGGAAGTGGGCATTAAGTCGATCGCGATCGACCGGTGGACCGTTAAGACATTTTGGGGTGACCGCCTTCACGTAAGACCTAAGATTCGAATACTAAAAAAATATATATGTGTGGAACACCGATGCCAGCTAGACTGGAGTATGTGCTATTCACAGTGCATGTGACTATGTGTAGACTATGGGCTCTTCAACCCGTGGCCCATGAATGACCCACT
Source organism: Trichonephila clavipes (assembly GCA_019973935.1). Taxonomy (NCBI): domain Eukaryota; kingdom Metazoa; phylum Arthropoda; class Arachnida; order Araneae; family Nephilidae; genus Trichonephila; species Trichonephila clavipes. The sequence goes on along the minus strand of BMAU01007562.1, from coordinate 246,129 downwards.
GAAGGCATTTTTGTGTCCATTCATTTGAATTTGAGGCAATTTCAAAAATAATGGCTTTGTCAGTTTTTGTCGTAAGAAACTCCTTTTATTTGTTCTTGATATTTAAAACCTTTCACTGATGTGTTTGATATCCATTTGAAATAAATTTTTCTGAAAATGACGAATTTTTTCAAAAATTTCACTGTATTTTTTAAATATAAAAAAATCTGGCTCTGCATTAAATCTCAGAAATTTTCGGAAAATGATGAACTCTTATCTTTCACAGGTTTGCAAGACATTTTATTTTTATTCGACCTCCATTTAACTTTTTTGAAACTTTTTTTTTACATAAATTTACTGATTGCAATATTTTTTTGGCTGTAGTGTGGCTGATAATTTATTGATGAGGTCCACTTATTATTCTAAATGTATTAATTTGGCCCTCGTGCGTGAAAGGTTGAAAACCCCTTAGTGTAGACGACACATGTATCACTATTGGAGCGCACGATGACGTTTAACACATTCCCTGCGACTATAGGGGGAAAATATGATCGCCGCAGAAATGGGTTTTTCCCCACACATGGACTAAAATAAACGTTAATCAACTCTTCCCGCGATAACACGGGATTGACTACTGAAACTTCATCCGAGAGATTCAAGATTGGGGTGGACAGTATACAGCCTAAGTCTTCTACTGAGACTATAACTACGAGAACTAACTTTAAATTAGACTGATTGATTTTTTATGTATTTTAAATTGTTTGATAATAAATGTATCATTTGATATCATTAAATTTGTAGGTATAAAATTATTATGTTTGTATCTTGCGTTTTGCTTAAAACATCGGTTTAAAAGAGAAAGTTTGTTTTTATTCTAGTTATGTAAGCAAGTACATATTCTGTATTTATTATTGTTATTATGTAAATATTGCTGAGACTTTTTAGCTCACCATATCGACGCCACTGGGGGGACCGCAACAGTTTGATAAAGTTAGAAGTAGACTCCGTACGATGTAAAAGTCTGCCCACCCCTGTTATAAAGCAACCCGAAGGATATTGACGTTGCGCTTTGTATTTATTTCTGAACAACGATCAAGTGACGAGAACGACACCAGAGACTACCCTCTTCAAACTTCCACAGCATGCTAACGGGAAGAATTTGAGTATCGATAGATTTAACGAGAATCAACTCCACCACGGCGGGTCTTAAAGGGGCATTAGGGCACGAATTCATGACACGCCAGTCGCAAGCTTCTTACCATTACTTCTAGGCAACCTAAGCCACTTTTAAGTCAGGAATAATTAAATTCCAATATTTTTTATTTATTTTACAATTACCACACTTGACAATAGCACTTATGCCATTAGTGCACATGCTCTCCAGTATTTTTCGACATTTGAATTAAGACTAATTAGTGCAGGGCACACGATCAAATTTCGCCAGTCATAGGCAGGGTCGTCTTAAGGCATGGGCCAACTGGGCCCTGGGCCTCGGCTACAATGGGAGCCTCTTCTCGTTCCCGATTCAGCTTTAATAAGATCAAAATTCGAATAATTTCAACGGTCAAATGTTATTTCTGGTTGTATTCTCAAAAAAACCTGGGAATTTTGGGCGATTTGTCAACTGGATGCATGTAATGACCGCCGTCCACGTACAGGTTTAGACCTATCACACAATCATTACTCATTCAGTCAAAAGGCGGAAGTCAGTCGAGCCGGTTTGTGCCACTGTGTAAATCATCGGTGTTGATATTGCCGTTCCAACATAAGCTAGAGAGTGTTGATTAAGCACTTTGATTTGTTTAGGGTTACTGTTTGTTACGGGCTGATTTTCTCCACAAAAATGTTTACGTATTTAAGTATTTGACAACTTTATTTTATGCTATGTACTGTCTACTTTTAAGGGTCATAGGTGGGATCTACATTTTGTTTATGTAGAGATAACCAGGGATTAATGCTTTATTTTCTTTAACCCTCCTTTGCCTAACTTAATCTTTGTCAATTTTCTGTTTTCCTGAAAGTTTTGTTTTGATTTATTTTTAAATCTTGGGTATATCCATACTTTATGTTCTCAATTTTAGTCTTTAGTTTAACTCTTCTGCTTCTCGATAGTGTCAGTTTTGATGTTTCTCCACAGGTAAACTTAATGTTTATTTTAACCCTTTGAAGTTCGACTTCTTTTTTCTAACTGTGCTAACTCTAGTTATGAAATCCTTTTGTTTCGCGATACCCTTCATCTAGAGCGAAATTCACTTTTAAATACTACTGTTCTCAATTTTAGTCTTTAGTTTAACTATAGTGTGAAATTCTCCACAGACCGTTTAGCCTCACAACTCTTATTTTCTGGAAGAGATCTTTTTTTCTGTCCCTTGTTGCTCGCACGTACGATGGGACCTAGGGCCTATTTTTCCCCAACCTCTTCACAGGCGGAATATTTGTCGATGGAAAAATTTAACCTCTACACAGAACGAAGTTTCGAAAAATGGCGGAGCGTCTCCTTCGGACGCTGTTGTTCATTGTCCAGACTTTGGTTCAAAATCGAAAGTTTAGGAACCCAGGGGTCCTCATTTTATTTTAAGTCTTAAGACGTTCGATGGTCATAGGCTGACCAACAGTTTCAGTTACACAGACTGCGTTGCTTTTGGCTGCACAGTTTAGTGAGTCGGCGATACCAATATTTTTGAGTAGGAACCCAGGGCCTCTGTGGAGATGAGATCTCAAACAGTCAAGACCTGTCAAAAGTTTAAAATGAGCTACAGCAGCTTTTCTAGGGGCCCCAGGAACGCAGGACGGGTTCTCGTTCAAGATTGCCCAGTGTAGCATAGCAGGCGTCTGCGCAGTGCTGAATTTTGCAACAGCTTTGCCACTTTTCCTGTGTTTTTGAAATGAAATATATGGATATAAGGGACTGAAACTGTAATCGTATTTCACAAAAGAACATTTTCTCTTTGACCTCCTTTTTTTGATGAAAAATAGAGAGACAAGTTTAGTATTTTATAAAATAAAGGCAACAACTCAAGAAAGTAAAAATTTTCAAATTATTTGTGTGTGTGTGTGTTCTATAGTTTCAATTTCTCTCTTTCTCTTATTTTTTCATTATTATTACCACCTAGTCCTTCAGTAAAGTAACATCTTTTCTCGGGGTCGAAGAAGCTTAATCGTGATAACAATGATATGGTAGGTAAAAAGTTCGTGTAGAAAAATTAATGCCGTGAAATTACAACTGGGTCTTTAAGTCTTTGCGTAACGTGTGTGGGAATCAGAAGAGAACGATATTAGTTAAGATGCTGGAAACACCTCTTGATTTTGTTTCAAAAATAATTATTTGCCTTTATGAAATTCTGCAGCAACTATAAAATATAAATAAAGTATGTTCCATTTTTTATCATTTATTATGTTTCATAGGCCATTATGAAGTAGTTAAGGTAGAGAGTTTCGCAGCCGGTGATATTCAAATAAAAACGCGATGATTCCAGGACCACAGGGAATTTTTATTTTCAAATTTCTAACGGATTTTAAAAGGAGAGGGGGTAGAACTTTAAATTTTGAGCCATGGTGGGAATACAATAAATAAATAAAATAAGGATTAGTCTCCTAACTTTCTCCTCACACAACGTGGGGAGTTTGATTGATTAGTTTGGCGTGATATGGTTTGGAGAGAGTGGAGTACGAACTCAAGTGTCGCCGTTGTGTTACGTGACAGAGGTTCAAAATTACCTAGTCCGTCTCCAAAAGCCCTTGTACAGTTTCAAGTGCGATGTTAATAAAAAATCAAATCAAATCCATTGATCGGTTGATTGTTTATTACAGTTGCATTTCGAAATTACACTATGTAGATAGGCGACCGATCTCGTAATTGTGAATCACAGTCTATTGACGAGGATGACTCCTGGCCGTTTCACCATATTTCTACCTAACATCAACGTCAGAACCATAAACCTATACAGATTTAATAAGCACCAGTCTCTTTACAAGGAGGGTCTTTCGTAGCATAATTCAAATTCCTGTCTCGACAACACCGACCACGAGTTAGTGACCACGACCATGATCTTTCTACAACCACGGTCATGTGGTGAGTTTGAAGAAAAATCCCATTTAATGTGCAGCAGCCCTAGGTAATTCACTCGATAAATCTGAAGTGGAATCAGGCCTTGGAAATAAGGCTTGTCTGAAACATCACCGGGCATGAAATTTACGTCCATGACTATTTGATGATCTGCCGTAGGACGTAATGGGACTGGTCTGCAAAGTTAACAAAACAAAACAACATGTTAGTTAACAAAATGAAATATGTCATCCTTTTCACTTGACCATGATTCGTAACTGCAATATCTGTTGCTGATGAATATCGAGTAACTGTGTACAGCGACATTATTTTAAAATGAATTAACCTTAAGTTTTGCTCATGGAAGCTTATTGTAAGTCTAGGACCATTTCTCAAAACTAGAAAGCGGAAAGAATTTTAAAAATATATATATCTCTAAGGCGACATTACGTAAATAAAAAATCAAACCAGATTACTTCAAATAAAATTAACGAAAAAAAAATTGAATACTTCGACATCTATATATATATATAAATAGAGAAGAGAGAGAGAGAGATGTTTGTATGTATGAAATCGCATCACTCCAACACAGTTCAACCAATCACTATAAAAATGGGTGTGTATATGTATTTTTTTGTGGAGAAAGAGCTTTTGTGTACTTCCTCTTTGTTGCAGCTCCCCACCAGGTGGCGCTACAGCATATCAACTTCTGCTTCGTTCAATCAATCGCCAAGTTGCCAACATTTCGCTATATTTCTATAGCATCGCCATTGTAATGTAAGGAACGGCATTGCTTGCGAATATTGCTATTTTAACATAAAATAAATACAACAGAAGTAATATTAACGTATTACACTTCTAGATATAAATTATTTACACTATTTTTTTTAAGCGTTCATTACGCAAAATTTGTAACACTGTGTTGAGCAGAGATCAGCTTAGGAAGGTATTTTCAAAAATAGACCCACAAGATAGTTACGGGGAGTTATAAATAAAAAAAATCCTTTTTATCAGCCATTAGATCTACAGACTTAAATTTTAACAAATATGGATTTTTTTGTTCAACTGAGATAGGCAAAAAGATTCTTTTTTTGTTTAACTTTCAATTCACGAAAAACTAACTCATTAAAAACGTATTTATCCCTCAATCTGTATTGTTTGATTTTTCAATCACCCGTGAGAAGAACGGGTATACCAGCTAGTTTAATGTAGAATTAAAACGAATTGCATTGTTGATATTGCAAGATATATTAAGCACCAAAATACCTTGGAAGCATTTTTAGTGAAGGAATGACAGTTTATTAAAGACTCACAAAAAGCAACACGAGGTCTATTGGAGACGGATCTCGTAATTTTGACTTTTGGCGAAGTGACGAGGACGACACTTGAGTTTAAACCCCCCTTCTAACTTTGACCCCTCTCCAGTCAGAGGAGATTAAGCCTCGACAGATTTAACGTACCGAAAAATCCGGCGTATAACACGCACTTTAAACACAAAAAAATAAGATCGAAACTTGAAGGTGCGCGTTATACGCCGAGTATAAAAATGAAAACTTCCAAAATAAAAAAAAAAAAGAAGAGCATTAAAAAAAAAAGTCATTCACTCATATCGAAATACTGTTTATTTAAAAGAAATGCCTTATGAACTAAAAGAGAGTTGTAGTTCTATAAATATACTATTTTTCTAAGGCTTATAGAATAATGCATCAAATAAATGACTTCAAAACATAACAGCATTGTATGCTAACATTTAAGAATTCTTCATAAAAACAGGGGGTGCGCGTTATACGGCGAATATACCTAAAAATTAAAAAATGCAGCTTGAAAGTATAGGTGCGCGTTATACGCCGTATTTTACGATATGTCAGCCCCCTTTACATGGCAGGACTTCAGTGGCAACAGGACTTATAAACCCACGACACTTTGGTCTCGAGTTCATGATCATAAAAACCACCAACAGCGCATTTCTAGAAGAAAGTAAAACGAACCACTCAGTTTTAAAGCCCTTGTGTGATTGTATTAGAAGTTTCCATTAAAAAAATCTTCTTTTTCATTTTCATTACACCCACCGCAAAGAAGTTCTTATTTATAATTTCTCTGCGAATATCAGAATTTTTTTTATATTGTTGAAACCCATATCCTGTCTTTTTTTATTTTATTTGAATTTTCTTTCTTCGTATGCGCCTTATTCCGACTTGGAAGTTCATCCGCTTTTGTCTTCGGCCTAACCATTCTTATCTTAAACGACGCTGTATGACTACGCTTATCCACTTCACCCATTGATAAGACGTCCTGATCGCTGAAAAAGTTCGATTGTTCTTATCAGTCGGCTGTCCGTTCTTCTGCATACAAATCTGACAAAGCAATTACACAAGGCTTCTCCGACGAGACTTTTACGGTCTCTCCAACTCTCTTAAGTTGTCAATGTTTTTTCTTCTCGGGCCCTACATTGTTGAAGATAATGAACAGGGGGCTTTTTAGGGTGAGGTTTGGGGTTCAAACCCCTCCCATGGATCAACAGATTTTTAATTTTTAGCATAAATATTAAGTCTCCATGCTTTCGTCTTCGTTTTCTAAGACTGTCTTAGCAAGATACCCAACTAGATTTGGAGACTAATTTTTCAAAAATTGATTTTCAGAAGAATTTTACTGTTTTAAAGAACATAAATGGGTTTAAAGAATCATAGCTATTAACTAAATAGCACGTATCATCCTTTGGTTTTGAAAAAAAAATATTATTTTTATGAAATTTTTGCAAAATTTTCAAAGTTAAGAAGAATGCCATAAATAAAAATACATTGAATATAATCCAGTTTTAATTTCATTGATATACTTATTGATCCATCGAAAGTGTCACAAACCGCAGGATAAAAAATATTTTAGAAATAAATATTTTATAAGAGCAGCTAAATTTGGTGTTAATGATTTTTCGTCAAAATCACGGTATGTTCTAAGCTAAAAATGGCTGTAAAATGGGATTAAATGTAACTATCTTAAAACATGCGGTTCGTTACACTCTTAAGAGCTCATAACATATATATTGTAAATGCCATTGAATTTGATTGGGTTGTTTTGGAGATATTCCGTTTTTTTTTCGTGTATAAATTATCGGGAAAATTTCTTTCTTCAAAAAAAAAAAAAACAAAAATATTCTTATAAGTTAGATAAAATAAATGCTATAAAAACAACTTAAGAAACTCACTCTAGTTTTATATATTATTCATTTTCTCTCAATAATTATGTTTCTTTTTTTTTTCTAATGGCCCTAACATCAAACACCTGAAAATCACTCCTTCGACTTAGTTGGATACCTTAATGTCAAAGAATGGAACCCAAATTTGGAATTTTTTTCAGATGTAAAAGAATTGAAATATTAATATTATATTCTGGCTTTTCGTATCCTATAGAAAACAGCATATTTTATCATTTTTATACCTGAATGTTTTTTTCTGATAAAAAATGTTTCGCATTCTTTCTCCTATACCGTTATCCTAAATGAGGTATTCCTTTACGTGTTAAAACGAAAAAAATGTTTAAGTAAAGGGTGTTTTTTTAGAGGTATAGAACTTTAAATTGCAATAAAACAACGATGTATTATTCGATTGACATGAATTTTTTTTATTCGAAAGATAATCGTGTGGCATTACATTTTAAATCTGATTTCTGGCATATGACTGCCACGGCTGGCTCGAATGTAGTCCAATCTGGACGTCCAATTTACGATGACTTTTTCCAATATTTGTGCGGCAATAACACGGCGAATGTTGTCTTCCAAATGGTCAAGCGTTTGTGGCTTATCCGCATAGACCAATGACTTTACATAGCCCCACAGAAAATAGTCTAGCGGTGTTAAATCAAAAGATCTTGGAGGCCAATTCACAGGTCCAAAACGTGAAATTAGGCGGTCACCAAACGTGTCTTTCAATAAATCGATTGTGGCACGAGCTGTGTGACATGTTGCGCCGTCTTGTTGGAACCCCAGCTCCTGGACATCATGATTGTTCAATTCAGGAATGAAAAAGTTAGTATTAATGGCTCTATACCGATCACCATTGACTGTAACGTTGTGGCCTTCATCGTTTTTGAAGAAGGATTCCACCAGCCCATAAAGCGCACTAAACAGTCAGTTTTTCTGGATGTAACAGTGTTTCGACATACACTTGTGGATTAGCTTCACTCCAAATGCGGCAGTTTTGTTTGTTGACGTAGCCATTCAACCAGAAGTGCGCTTCATCGCTAAACAAAATTCGCTTATGAAAATCGGGAACAACGGCAATCTCGTTTTGGGCCCATTCGATGAATTTACGCCTTGCTTGATGATCGTTTTGATGAATTGCCAAACCAAACTGAGAATAAATCACTTGACAGCTGTTAAATCGGTCGCCATCTTGGAAAGTAATGCCAACTTAAACCTCTATACCTGAAAAAAAAACACTCTTTACTTATCGAATATTTTGAAATTTTTAAAACTATATGTTATAAACACTGACGTAAAAATTCCGATGTTGCAGATTTTAATGAAAAATGAGACTTTTTCCTGTCTGAAAATGTGCTTTCTGTTTAGTTTAAGCTTTCGTATATTTCGCAAAAACAGCCTTAAAAAACATAACCTCTCCCATAGAAATATACTGCATACATCACTGACAATGAGGGGAGATATGTTTGAAATAACTTAAAATATCTGAGCCATACTGTGGCGACAAGCAATTTTTAAATAAAAGGTTCGTCTCAGATATTGTTATTGATACATAAATCCTGGTGAAGAACATTTTATTTATTATTTAAGTGCATTTGTGAGGACCATTATTTCATTTGTGGATGCTGTATCATTCATTTTATCCAAAAACAAAAATGAGCTAAAATGTTTATACGTGTATTAAAAATTATTTTAACCCTTTATCTACCGCATTATAATTCACTGCAGTTTTTTTCATGCAATATATTTTTTTTGAATCATTACATTGAAAATTAAGAGATTTACATAAACAAGATACTCAACTTTGGGAAATTTAATTAGTTAGAGCTAATTAATTAATTAAGAATATTCAACTGTAAAATAAGTTATACACACTGTTCACTTAAAATAAATAGTCGAATCGTTTTCTAAGGTCTTCATTAACATACAAAAAATTAAGACATTTATCTTTTGAAATTAACTATTTTTTCGGAACAAAAATGACTATCTTCGCAATGCGCTGAAAACGCAATTCTTGCTATAAAACTATTCTCCTTCTCCGCTAAAATACTCATCATAGAACCCGTGCTGCCATATATCTTGGAAGAGTGGATTTCAAAGAATATTCCTAAGTATCGTCAGAATATTCTTAAAAATGTTTATTCTATGTAATTTTAAAGTGTGTGGTACTTATAAGTACCATCAGTAGATAAAGGGTTAAATTTCCCTTATACATTCCGTGAATTTGGTTTTCGATCCTTATTTGAATGAATACACACGTTTCAATGGCATCCCATTTATTACAAAATAAACTTCAGAAGAAAAAAAAATAATAAATCACTATAGAATCCCTCGACCGTAATTTCAATAAAGGGCGTAACATTCTTTTAAATGTCTGAACTCGCGAATAGAATAAATATAGAACAGAATAAAGCGAAAATGGCGGTGAAAACAAAACAGAAAAAAACACGACAAAGCCAAAAGTTCTTTGTCGCAACTCCATTACTCTGCAACAAAGAGCTCCAACGTTCAGGATGTTCGTAAATTTTGAAAGAATACATCCGAACGAAATCGTTCTAAGTATTCATCTCATCTGTCCTACGTGCATGTCTTCGAACGATTATGCAATACAACGCCCACATATGCGGGGAGGGAAAGGTTAAACATTCACAGTAGAATAATATAAAAGGTAGAAATTAAATTGCAGACGATCACATCTTCTAACAGTGTATCCGGAGGTTTAATTGTTCGAGTAAATAAGAAATTTAAGTGAGAAACCCCACCTCATTGCTTACTAGGTGGGAGGACTGGAAATCGGAGTGGAAGATAAGTTTCCAATGTCGAAAGTTTTGTTAACGTTAATTGAAATTTGTACGTAGAACATGCTTAATTGGAAAATTTATTTCTGACATGCACTACAGTTGGAAGCAACCATTTTTTATACTAAATTACTCGTTTGCATAAAACCACAAAACGGAAAGGAATAGCCACGTGCCCAATGATGGCAATGTTCAAATACAATCGAAGGTTAGAGTCCTGATTTCAATAAAAACTCAATTTACAGAATAATGGGGATTGCTGCACATTAAACGTAACTAGTTCTCAAAATCTACCGATAGTGTTGAATTTAAGAGAAGGAAGTACTAGCGTTGGAATTACAGGCGTAGCTAGTTTAGAGGGGGGCTGTTTTGGATATGGGAACCCTGTTAGTGGACTATAGTTTGTGACGTCTTACGCGTCTTTTCTTTAACAAGTCCTTTGGGTTCTTTGGGCCAGAATTAATGGCAACTCTTTTCCAACTAATTCCAAGAAACGAGATGTGAAGAAGAAATGCAAATAAACCGACTTTAAATATAGGATCTTAGAGCAAGCGGAATGGCAATGTAAAGGAATGTTAGACAATTGATGTGCGTTGTGGCAGTTGATGATTATTGCAGTTCGTAGTTCAAGATTAATTAAGTTCTACGTGTCGCGGGTAAACATATTGGTGATCGACTAGAAGTTAAACGTCAAGCTACATACCATTGTAGATAAAGACAAGTTTATTACAGAATAATATAAGGTAGGATTGATGACTTATTAGTATATTTGAAGATTAGGCGGTTCGATTATTGAGATTGGTCTGAATTATATTGTGTGTTGCGTATTGCGTCATCGTAGATTCTCTCATATTAATTATTATAATTATATTTGTTAAAAGTTTATGTTGAATATCTTAATAAAGTCATATTAAGATAATGTATGATCAGAGTTCTTTCGCTAACCCTACACCTCTAGCTCACGCTGATACTTCGAGGGATGTACTTCCAAGGGGAGGTATATCACAAGTTACATATGTTGGGCCCCTATATCTTGAGGGCCCCGCATCATTGATACGGCGGTAGTTGCGCCCCAAGTTGGAATCACGATTCCTAAGTCAACTAACATCTCTAATGATTCCTAAGATACTACCTCTTCTAATCTAACAAACCTCCTAATAATTTTTAAGCTTGTTCCAACTAAGCTAACTAAGCTTCTAATGATTCCTAAGCTAGTACTTACTAAACTGTATAACCTTTTAATAATTCCTTAAGTAGTTGTTATTTGGCTTTTGCTCTCCCCCCCCACACAAAAAAGAATGAAAAACAAATTTTTATTTTTAGTTGAAGTTTTCAAGGGACTTAAGTAAAAATTTCATTTAGGTTTCTTCTTTCTTTTTATTCATTCATCTAAACTAAACTAATAAGTATTTTTCAAATTAATAGTTTTAAGAAGTGTTATGATTGTCATATATAACAGTGTTATATTCTCAAAATTACTGTCTAATTATAAAGATTTTTAACATTTTTAGAAAGCCACCACTCTTTGAGTTTGATTTTGTTAAAAGTTTAAAGTTTTATATTGCGTAATACACTGAAGCTAATGGGAAAACTAGTACAGATTTACTTTTGAAAACAACGAAAGTGTGCAACCAGTGTAACGTGAAGTGGTCCACAGTGCCGATATAAGGGAATAACTGCCTGTTTTGCTGCTACAATGGCAGATTATCAAGATTTGAGTGACTGAACGTGGCGTTATAATTGGCTCAAGAGTGAAGAGACATGGCATCTCCGAGGTAGTAATGAAATTTGGATTTTCACTTTCAACCATTTCACGAATGTACCGTGAATATCGGATATCCAATAAAACATCAAATCTCTGACATCGATGTAACCCGAAAAAGTCCTTAAAGGACGGGACCATCGACTACAGATGAGAATCTTTAAACGAAATAAATGTGTGAAATTTCCTCAAATTCTCGTAGATTTAAATGCTGGATCATCAGAAAATGTTAACATACTAATTGTTCACCATAATTGATAAAGGCTTTCAAAGTCGAAGGTCCATTCTTATACCTTTGTTGACGATACGGCACAGTTTTATTCTTTGCCTGGACTTGCCAAGACTGTCACTGGACTGATGATGACAGATAACTCGTTTCTCTCAGTCTGGTAAGTCTCGTTTTGGATTGTTTCGGGTAGGGGAACATGCACAAGTATGGAGACAACAAGGGCGTAGCTATCACCGTATCAAACGTATCAATGATGCGGGGCCCCCAAGCTAAAGGAGACCCGACATGTGTAAGCAAAACGATCCTAAATGTAAATAGGCCGCCGAGAGGGCTCCCATGGAATTCTGATACAGGGCCCACTCAGGACCAACTTTGCCAGTGGGAGACGCAATCTAAGGGATCTGTGAACCCTACATGTCAACAGTGAACTAATCACGGGTAAAGGTTCAAGATGGTAAGGAGGATCTGTAGATGATGTGGGATCCCTGATAAGTGTAGGGACGAGTCTTACAGTGACAGTTACACAAGCCTTCTGTCCGATCTCCAACACCCAATCATTTCCATCATGCATTTCGAAGAATCTAGGCAATTCCAGCAGGACAATGTTACTCCTCACACATCGAGATATACTATTGCCGTCCAGGAAATCATCTAACTTTAAACACTTTCACTGCCCACCTTAATTTCAAGACATGAACATTATTCTATCTATCTCATATTCTCTTACAACGTGCTATTCAGAAAACATTTCCACCACCTCGCACATATCGATCTATGAACTCTTTTGCAGATGGCGTGAATTAATTGCATTCAGGATACCTTCACACATTTGTCGAGTCCATGCTGCATCGTTTTGCGGTACTTCTGCGAGCTCATGGGGATCCTACGTGATATTAAGCAGGTGTGCCAGTGTTTCTGGCTCTTCAGTGTATGCTCATTGTGACGGTTGTTTACAGGATCTTCTCACTAATCCTCTTGCGGAAATCTTTGGGTCAGCATTCGTGTTTAATTCACAGCCATCCCTCTCAAGAAGAAACCTTGATCTGTATATTAGTTCGACTATATAAAGTCAGAGTTTTGTAATTGTTGGAAAGCTGAGAAACTATTACAGTCGCCTCGAAGGTGAGATAGAATAAAGTTTATTTTCGCAGCTTAAGTTTAAGAGCAGTGTTTGCTACTGTATTAAATTAGTGGATTGCAGATTTGTAGTCAACGATAGATTAGGTTAAATTAAATTGGTTACTTGCGCTTGTTCACTTAAGGTTTATTGCTTTCTCCCTATCACTCCTAGGACATTCACTTAAAAGTTTAATCTGTTGTTAATTAGTGTGCTTGAGTAAAATGAAATATTGCTTATAATGGAAGTTTCTGGTCTTCTCTTAACTCTCCCACACTCTTAGGAAGGCAAGACGGTGAGGAAGCGACTTCAGGTGTAAGTCGCTCACATCTTTTTAAACATTTTCTTCATCCTTCTCGTTTTGAGAAAAAACTAGGTGAACAATTTTGAAATCTCCGCGAATTAGATTTTATATTCTCTTTTCAAATGAAATAAATAAGTGAAGATCTAATTAAAGTGGACTAAAGCGAAGAAGACCATGTATACATCCGCTACGCTCGCCAATCAGAGATGATTTGGGGCGTGAAAGAGACCAGCCCAGGGGGTTTACAAGTTACTCGCAAGTTGACGAGGATCTCCTTCGATCTTCCGCATTACCTTACGCATCAGTTTTTTCTTTTTCTTCGAAGGCACTTGGTAGAGGTTGCGGGGGCAGCTGCACCTCAAGGACTCAGAGAAAAGAAGCTGCGATGACCTTCAAAAGGTAAAGTGCCAAAGTCTGTGGAGCAACCGCTTAAGTGAAGAGATTTTGGACTATTCCAGCGAAAGGGGTTGCGGGGAGAGCCGCACCCAGGAGCCGATCAGCTGAATGTCTTTAAACTTTAAACGGGATGAACTTTTATCCAGTAAAAGCTGTGAAGAGCACAATTTTACCACTGAATTTAATGTTTTGTTTAATTAATTTGGAATAAAATGCCTTTTGCAAAAAAGCTGTGTGATCCCTCCCGCTACCGAATAGTGAAGTAAATTTAAGGGCTCGCGACGTCATAGTGCTTTAAGCTGCTATTTTAACTGAATAGATTAGAAGGAAAGGTTTGTGTGTGGTGCTAAACCAAACACATAAATTTAATTATGCTATCAATTTAGTGGACCATCGCTCATACGCTTTAAAATTTTTAACTTAAATATATTTAAATATACTCGTACATATAAATATGTACACAAATACTATATGATAAGACTGCAGGTTCCGCAAGTGATGGAACACGAACAAGTGAAGTGGAGTTGCTGCGAGCAGTGAAATCTCATGAAATTAAAAATTTAAATAAATAAAAGAGAACATTAATTGAAGATCAAGAGGAGTGGAACGAGAGTAATGGGTTCATTGGCTGAGAGGATTTCTAATGGGCTACTAAGTAATTCTAAGGTCTTTTGACTCAAGGAAAATTTTGAATTTCATGATTGAAAACAGTTCTGGGGCTCATGAAAAAAAATGTTTAAAGATTATAAAGACATAACTTTTGAAACTGAGTGCGCTCAGAAAAATTCAAACACCTTTACAATCTTTATAAACTAATTGGATGTCAGATTTAAATTTGAAGCCAAACTTTTCAACCGGATGAATTACCAAAAAAATGCAAAATAATAATAATTTTGATACTGTTTTAAATTTGCATGGAGGGAAAAGAAGCCAACAACTCTAATTATTTAAATAATAACAGATTTATTAATAGACAAAGACGAACAACACAGTTCACTACACCAAGAAAAATCGACGCACGCACACAAGGCAATAATGCAAAAGATGATTAGAATAGTGTAAAACGTTCTCGTGGTAAACAAGCTTTACAACGTTTCAGAAACGGCTTTCAAAGCAGTTTCACTAACAGGCATATAAAGTCTCTCTCTTATCGCAGTCAACGCACGCATTCTGATCTCGATTGAATTTTGAACTCCACTGATTTCTGTTTCAGAGTCCTTTATATCAGTGGTCTCCAACTCCCGGTCCGTGTGAGAAACATTCAATTATTTCTCTTTTATTTACTATGGTATATTTTTCTTAGGTTTGGAATACTTTTTATGAAAATCACTTTATATTACTTGTTAAATCACTTTAAATTCATTTTTTTGTTGTAGCTATATTTTATTCTGCAGTCAATATTAAATGCAATTAAATTATAATTTTTTAATCAAAACAGTGTAAAATATAAGCAATCAACATCCTCCCCCTCAGCGGGCCACGGTAAAATTAGCAAACGTTGACCGATCCGCGGCGATAAAAAGGTTGGGGAATATTGCTTTATACAACTTCATGGAAAATTCTAGAAGGTTCGATCCTAAGCACTTCTCGGTGATACGTAATTTTCACCCAATTTGTCGCCAAGGGGAAAAAAAGTCTCCAGTTTGGTAATCCTGCTCATATCTTCTACGGTTGCCATTATCTTAATTTTCAAGTTCACGCTGGGAAGCAAACTTTATCTATAAAACTCAATTTTCCCACAAGGTGAGTATTGCTGCAGGGAAAATAACTTACGTAGTGTGTTTCAATGTTTTTGTCATTCTTAGTGTTATTTTCCTTAAAAAGGGAATATGACCACTCTCTCCTCGTATCTGCGAAGAATTATTCGTGTTTATATACAATAATACCTCAGCTTACGCGATGTTCGGACGTATGTGGATTGACCATGTTCGATCGTCAGTGCCAGAGCCAGTGGCGTAACGTACACCCCCTCAACCCCCGCATTGCGGGGGGCAGGATTCTAGGGGCCAAAGCCTGACTGATGCCCGTTTTGATGACGCTTTGTAAGATACGGCTTGGGGCCCAGAAACTGACTTTGCAGGGGGGCCTAATATTCTCCGCTACGCCACTGGCTAGAGCCTGAGAAAATTGGTAACGAGACTGAAGAAAAGTTATCGATATTGCCAGGCAAGTAAATTTAGAAGCGGATAATGATGACGCTCAAGAACTATTGGATACTCAACATGAGCTGACGATTGATGCAATCATGGAAATGTTTGAGCAAGAGCAAGGCATTGAAGAATTTGAGTCTTTAGAACCAGTTCAATTAGAAGATCGTATGGCGGTTGGGACTTTGATAGAAGGCCTCAGTTTAATTGGAAAAGGGTTACACACACAAATTTTTGAAGGAAAAAAATGACTCCAAAGAAGAGAGTATTTTTTTCAACAAAACAAAGAATAAAAAAATTATTAGCATGCTAAGAGGAAATTTTGCAAAAGAAAAAAAAAAACTTGAGTCGGCAGACTATTTTGTTAGATTTTATGAAACCTTTTACATTAAAACAACTTCGATTTGCGATCTTGTGTATTTGTGTTATTTAATATTTTACTAAGCATTTTTTTTTCTAAATTATTATTTACTTTCGACTCCGGCCCCAACTAAAAACAATTGTTGACCAGATTTATTCAATCTTACAAAATAAAAAGGGGGGAGGGAAACCATGTGAATTTTTATTTGACATTTTTTCAGGTTTATACAATTTTATCATCAACTCAGGATGTAATTGAGATGCAACTAAATGGATATTTTTTAAAACACATCCATAAAAAAAAATTGTTTACTGATTGAAACAATTGACAAGATCTATTATGTAAGGTTTTAAAACAACTTTATATGTGATTTGAAAAAACATAGTTTTGCCATTTCCGTTATTTTTACGTAAAAAAAGAACAAATCAAAAATAATAGTATAGCAACCAGTAATCGGTTGTTTGAAGAAAAACTAAATATTACCGTATGTAGAGTTTAGACTAAATAGAGTAATAGAGTTTTTTTAAAAAAAAATATCACCGTTTTTGTTTTTAAATGTATGAATGGAGAGCTATATACAAAATGGAGAATGCAGAACTATATACAAAATAAACAATCAAATATCTTTTTTTTTGTTGCTGAAACCGGATAAAATAAAGTTATTTTTCAACGAAATTCCTATCAGTGTTTCTCAAATAAAAAAAAGGAAGTCTATATTTTTTTTATTGGATTTTCTGATGCAAAAATGTAAAACTTTTCAAGATTTATATTGCTTTCATTGTCTTCTTTCTGTAATAATCTTTTAATACCCTAATATAGTGAGGTGTATAGAGAATAACGAAAGTTTATTGTATCAAATTTTATACTTTCGTTCCATTCGTTCCATTCGAGCACAATTCTTTTGTTTCCGCTTGCAACAATTGTAACAATTTGAAAGTTATTACATTCTTATAAATCATTGTTAATGTTACTTTTATATATATAAAAAACGCTAAAAATCCCATTGAAATACTATTTGTTCTTCCTTTTTGCAGTACTCGTTCTATTTGTAAGAAATTCAGAATACTTCTAATAAATTTTTTCATTTTTTCATTAATTTTTTTCTTTGTTTCCATTTGTGGTGAGGTTTTCTGACCTTTTAGAAAAATTCGCCTGAATTGATTGTGAAAATTCTTATATTTTATCTACTCTTTAACTGTAGATGTATTTCATAATTAAAATTAACTGTAGAACAGCAATTAAAATCACAAACGTTGAAGTTGGCTATGTAAGAGTCGAATTCTGGATTCGAATCTCAATAACATCGTAGACCCAGTGCCGATTTAAGCTCATTTCGGTCCCTGGGGGCAGAAGTTTTACAGCTTGGCACTGGCGGATCCAAATTTATTACCAGAAAACCTGGTTAAGTCCAGCTTATCCGGGCCCCTGGACGCCCGCCCCAAGCTCCCAATGCATAAACCGGCACTGCGTAGACCGTAGTAGAGGATAATGAAAAATTGAATAAGGGCTTCTTAACTCTTAAGTAACGTTGTTTTGTGTTAGAAGAATAAAGTGTGTGGTCAGTTACGTAAAAGTTTTATCGCAAAACCTAAAGTTCTCTAAAAGGCCCCCATTGCTACATGGAACAGTCAGTGTAGGGTTATTGTGACAAGATCGGTTATAAATTTACTACTTAAGATATATTCTGCTTATTACTTAGCAATTTGTTCTATTTATTATACGTTACATGCTATTGAGAATGTTACCAAGAAAGAGTGGTCAGAAAGTGCAGAAATTCGCTGCGAACAGAGAAAGACGGCAAAGATCAATAAGGAACGCATATTTTGAACTAGTGTTCATAATATACAACGAGAACAACGCCAGTTCAATACGTTGTAGAACCACTGCGAATGGGATACATAAAGCAGTATATTTAGGTATAGAGTCAATAACAGTACAGATCACTTCCAAAAGGATGTTTCTCAATTCCCTGTCAATCATTTGTCACAATTCATCTTCTGAACGAGGTACTAGTAGAGTATGCAAGTGACATCCAGTTATATCCCTCACGTGTTCAACTGGAGAGAGATCAGGAGGAAAGGATGGTCAAGTAAGCTTATGTACATATTGTAAAACACGTTGGCTGAGGATTGCAGTGTGCGAATGGGCGTTATCCTGCTGGTGAAGGGCACTGGGAAGTGTCACTGGCCACAACACATCATTTTCGTATTATTGGTCCACCTGAATACGAACCAGACGTGATCTGCTATCGTACCTTGATGCCTCATTGTTGAGGGGTAGAACGTTTCACACATTTGATCAAATTCAATCTGTCACCATTTCGGCGCCGCATGCATGTATGACAGCTACCATTAGACTAACGGAAGTGTCAGAGGATATGCCATTCTGTCATTCACCGTAACGAACGGAATCGTCTATGTTGTAGGATCAATGACATCTCACCGGATGCCCTGACTGCAGGACACTAGCAAGCAATTGACGAGTAATAGTTCTGGCCCATATGAGAACATCAAGGATGCCGTGTACTTGCTGCAAAAGAGCGGGAGAATTTACTTGTGGAGGTTTCACTTGCTGACGTCGCTTAGGCAGCACAGGCATCCCTCAAACTTGTCACGGTTCCTTGTTCCAATCACCTCTGCCAAAGCCGATGCTGCGTCTTGGTGGGAATCAGTTGACATTTGATTTAGAGACTAACCTGTCCTTCTCCGTCCAATAACCATTACCCTCATAAAACTGTATGCCTGCTTGATGTACCTCTTTTGGAGGATGTCTAGCATTCTCTTCTATTACACTTAGCCTCTGAAACAAGAAAAAGAATTACATAGTGATTTCCGTGGCAGAAATTGCCAATTTTGCACAAATTTCTTCTTTTATGTCCTACACAACATGTGTCGGAGAGTTGCGCATTTTACATCATTTGCATTACTCGGTGAAGTGCACCTACTCTGAAATTTGCATGGTTTTCAAGCGATTCTTTCTTGTTGTTATATTTCCAATTCCACGTAGTGTATACTGGAACTAAATAAAATTAGCAGAACAGTAACATTTTTACACTGTTTTTGAGTACTGGAATTCAGTTTACCTACTGTTTTTGAGTGAAGAGCCTTAATATACTCGTACTTCGTCGAAGAATAAAGAAGTCAGACACGTTTCAAAGTTTGACATCGTGAGAATTGCGGATTATAAAGATTGTTATTCTCCAAAGAAATTTTGGTGCTCGTGTTAGATTAAATTAAGTCACAGTGATATGAATGGGAAATCGATGATTTGAGAACGAGTGAATCGACAAAGGAATCTATTCAGACCACCGAGTGTGAGAGCAGGCATATTACATGTATGTATGACAATGACAGATTGCTCTGTATCATCGAGAACATTAGTACAAGATTTAGGTTCTTGTAGCACAATTTTGGTTAACTCGCCCCATTCAAGGTCTTCTGTAGCAGAAGGAAATTTTAGCTAAGTTCACTTTGCTATTACTTTTGACTGCACACTGCAGGTATATACAACTGCAATATTGCATTGAACGATGGATGTGAACAAACGAATGGTGCGACATTTTTTTTTCAGACATATCAGGATTTTACTTTCAGTACTATAAGGATCGAATCTGAGTTTTTGGAATCATAGTGTGATGTAGCATTACTTTTGCGTAATGCATTACCATATTAGTCCTTCACCCAACGTGATGGTTTTGGGTGTTATCGGAGGGTTTTTATTCAGGCATTTTCGTGGTGCGTATTGCCGGTACACTCAATAGCCACTACATTTTTGAAGTTTTGAAGCATGTTGTGTCGTTTTTTACCTTCAAGACTTGCTTGCAATTAAATTTGTACAGGATAAAGAGTGACCGGACAGGACACACTACGTTCAATAATTCTTCAGTGTTCATCAAGTTGCACGGCTCTCTTGGCCTATCCCCCCGGTTCTCTTGATCTGTTTCTCATAGAAAACATGTGGTCGATGGTTGGCAAATGATTGGTCGCCTAGCATGCGTCACCCGTTGCTATGCCAAATGAGCTTCGGCAACGTTGTGTAACTAGCATGGGCTGATCATATCTCAAGAACACAACCAAAGCCTCTATTCATGCTAAAAGAAGAGGGGTGTCGCAGTAATTTAGCTGCCATGATGGACCTGTAAAATGCTGGTTTCTTTTTATTCTGCATGTCGAAAGGAACTTTAATTTCAATATTATAATAGTAAAGGGGAATCTCTTCTAGTTTTTTACCACTCAATAAACCCTAAACGTTTAAAATCATTTACTTGCACAAAATTTTTGGTTGTGCTGAGTTGTATAACTAAAGGAGACTTTGCATCCGCCTTTTTTCTTTATTATAAGATGTATGAGATTCATATGGGATTTGAGTTTTCTAAATGGTCTCCTATAATAAAAGACTATACTGAATTTATTTTTTTTAGCTGTACATATTTTTATTAATTATGCTTTGGATGTTCTAAGAGTTCAAACAAATTAAAAAAATGTAACAACTACATTTAAACTCTGCCTTCCCTTGACTATTAGTGACAGCCAGGGGGCACCACTTGTTCTTTAACGAAGCGGGAACTCGTTCTTCCCTCTCTTCTGCTCTGGATCACCCCCAAAGAAAGATGTGTACACGTGGAGTCAGGGAATGCCTGTTTTCCTTCCTTTTAGTCCTTAAGCTATTTTCTATAACTATAATTGATGCACGTTGTTTATTTAAGTGACCCCTTGTGTTGTGGAACGTAAGAACATAAAATAATATTTGTTCCTGTTATACAGCCTTCTTTATTCAGTACAACGTAGACACGACATGGGGGATTGTCATGAAAATGATTTAAACTTGTAGCAAACAAAAAGAGGCTAATCTGAATGCGACTTTTTTGAATGATAAAATCTGAAAAGTTGACTTCTTATAAGAGAGCAAAATAATAACAAATAAGGAACAAAATCCTTACTCTCTACTTGCTGGCATAGGAGGGAAATTTAACTGGTCAATTTCAGTTATTAAATTTGTGGCAAATTAATTCTGCTTGTCGTAATCCAAGTAATCGATGCACTTATTAAAGGTGGTAAATATAAAAGAATTGGGCTTTCATTGAGTACAATTAGATACAAGTTGGGATTAGTAGAAACAGTTGAAACTTTACGAAACATCGATTTTGAAAGCTTTATTGTATTTCTCAGTGGCGATTTAAGCTGATTTCGGGCGCTGAGCGCAGAAGATCTACGGGCCCCTTCGCACTGGCGGATCGAAATTTATTACCAGAAAACCTGGTGAAGTCCAGCTTATCCAAGCCCTTATGCAACCTTCCGGGCCCCTGCGTGCCCGCTTCAAGCGCTCAATGGATAAACCGGCACTAGTATTTTTTTCCCACATGATATTTAAAACTTGCTGATCTGAGCTTTCGTCATTGGGTAAGTATATTAGTGTATAAGTACTTTCTCATTTTTACAATAGGAAAAATAATGGGAAAGTATGTAACTCCCAAAAAAATGTCTTTGAATTTCCAGTAATTCCGAAATTCAAATATTTTTGCTAGAAATTCTCTCATGTGTTAACATCACAATGTGCATTGCATCTATAAATTCAAAATTCTATATTTACCGTTATCTGTAAACACTTTTCTCAAGGAAGAACAATTCAGAAAAAGGGCGTCAACCCCTTCCATCTCTTCTCCCCCCCAGAAATTCTGGTAAATGCTATATTTGCCAACCCACCCACTCTATGCAAATGCGTTTATTCTAAGACGCTGTGCGTGTAGATATCCATAAATACTGCACTTTACTCCATGAAGAGTATGACTTTTTCTGTGAAGCAAGTCACGGTTCGCCATTTTTTGAGGCAATTTTTTTCTTTTCTTTGTGGGTCGTATGAATAACGTAAAAACTTGTGTTCCGTGCCAATAGCTTAAAGATACACAAAAGACTGGTGTAAAAGGAATAAAATATGCTGTTGGTTGTGTTAAAATGACCGTAGCCGTACCCATGGGAAGAGAACAAGTTTAACCTGTGTCTTTTAGAAGTGAGAAATTTTGGAAGACAAGTCGTAAATTAAGAATGGTGTTGTTTATTAGAA
This sequence comes from Trichonephila clavipes, assembly GCA_019973935.1. NCBI lineage: Eukaryota > Metazoa > Arthropoda > Arachnida > Araneae > Nephilidae > Trichonephila > Trichonephila clavipes. Next base: position 223,735 of record BMAU01007562.1, on the reverse strand, counting down.
TCTATTTAAGGTTATAACTCGTTCCAAAATGGAATGTGCGATTTATTCTATCTGTTACATTGATTGTGCTTTGCGGCATAATTACGAGAGAGGATTTGGGTACTAGCATCGGGTTGGAAAAATTCCAATTAAAAGTCACCAAGCCACAAGGCATTGAATAAAATAAAGTCTCGTGTCATAGAACTTAAATTTGATTGCCTTTTAAAATTTCGAATGCCCCTTTTTAAAAAAATATCGGAGGAACATTTCTGACAAAAGGTCGTCTGAGTCAGTTTTAGATTTTAAGAAAAGTCACAAATGTGATGTGATGTTTTCAAACATAACAGTTAAATTTTTTATCGCAAATTCTGTTTTTTTAATGTGTTTTTTTATCATAAAATAAAACAAATGTTTTTATGTGTTTTTTTTAAATTATAAAGATCCATTATGATCAAAATTTACATTTTACTCATAATCACCTAAGATTTTTTGAGGGGGTGGAGGGTGGCAGTAGCACGCACAGATCTCTCTGGTGGGGTTTACATTCTAAAAAACACGTAGTCGATTGCGCCGAGGTAATTTCTATGGTAAAAATTAAAAATCGTTGCTCTATGGAGTGTGTGTGGGGGATGAGTTCCCAAACCCACCCTTGTGATTGCCCTTAGGAAGTTGACCAATCAATTCGTCTGAGCTGTTTTTTTTTTTTTTTTTTTGCATGATTTCATTTACCCGAAGAAAGAAAGTAAATTTTCATACCCAAATTTAAATAAAATTTTACTGTAAGGAGCATATGTAGCTATAAAATAAAAGAATTTTTTTTTATGGTCTGTAGTTATTTTCATTAGTGCATCGCGCTTCCACACCGCAGGTCCGAGATTCAAACCCCAGGCTGGGCAAGGTTGACTCAACCTTGGGTCGATAAATGAGTACCAAGCTTTTTTGGGAACTCAACACTGGGGGTTTCACTTGAGACTGACCACCTGATCGGAACATCGGCTCATGCACCTCAGGGCCCAAGGTCACGTATACTGATATGGGCACAGTAGGCCAACCTCATAGGATGTTGCGCCACTGAGTTGTTAATTTATTTTCATATACGTTTGCTATACATATTAATTTCCCCCAAAATAAAAGGAAAATCATTTTACATTATTTTAAAAATAGAAAAAAATACTTTTCTTTTTATATTTTCTTTTTTATTTCTACGATCTGATGATTTGTGACTACAATCTAAGTAGTATATCATAATTGAGAATACTTCAGCAATTATTCTGACTTTCGGATTAACTTTTATTTTGAAACATATTGTATATTTCATTTTTCTAGTCAAAAAATAGGTAACCAAGATAGAAACTCTCATTTTTTTTTTCGTAATTGCAAAAGAAACTCTCTCTCTCTCTCTCCTCCCCTCCCTATTTTATTTATTCTCTTTGAATGAAGTTTTTCTCTTCAAATTTTCTTTCTATGCATAAGTAAAATAATTACTTCAGGTTGCCAAGAGTACTATTTTTTTTAATACACTAACTACTAAGTATGCATTTGTACGTTGCTATAACAGATCCCTTTTCAGAAAAAGAAAAAAAAATCACATGAGTATACAAATAAAATATAATAGATCTTAAAAAAAATATGAAGAGGTACACTTATAATTAAATGTTTGCTATAAGCTAGCTACTGTGAAGGCTTCTGTAAGAATATTCCTTTTGGAAAATGAACTAGCCCCCCCCCCGTTATAACATGAATAGACTGCTACAGATTAGGTTGTCGAGTTGGTTTTCATGCAATAGATTTATAGTAAAATGTTTCTGATTATTCTTGATGTGCAATTCTTTTTAAAAAATATTTCTGGTAAAATAATTCTTATGAATATTTTTTTCTCTCATTTGGACTATTTTTCACAGGGTTTGAAAGCATTTTATGATTCCAAGAATCATAAGCAAAGATTCATAAATAGAGATTTTTCTGTATAAGAACTAAAGATAATTTATTATTTTTTATATTGTTTGTGAATTCTTGTACTTAAATTGAAATTCTGTGTTGTTCATAAAATAATATATATTAGTAAAAGAAAGAGTGTGCATGTAATTTGTGGATGTGGCACAAAAAGTAAACAACCTAGACGTGTAAAAGTTGACATGTGTGCTGAAACTATAAGTCATAATAGTATGCACCTTGAAGATATTTTTTCGAATTTCGCTTTAAATGTTTCAAAATTTAATTTTTAAGTGACGTTCCAACTCTCTAACGGATGATATGACATCACATGACTAACTTTGAGAAAATTTAAGCTTTGAACAGATTTTTTTTAGTATTTTTATTACAAACATATATATTTATTTTTGGTTGTACTTATTTTTCATTTGTTTATTTATTGCGGTGGAATTGTTGTTTATTCGCGAATAAATCATCGTAAAAAATATTCCTTCAAAAGTTTCATTATCAGTTTGGCAACACGGATTTGTTTACAGTGGTATTTCGTTGTCCTATGTGAAATGGCGTGTTTTTCTGAATCAGACGTATTTTATCTTTTTAAATAATTCGAAACTAAAGTGACTTGATAGAAAGTTTTTAACTTTTGGCAATAGGGCTTGTATTTTGTGTTTCCATTTTGCGTTGATCATAGTTTATTTCAACCTATACCTACTTTATTTATTTTAGATAGGTTTTGTAGTTCATACTAATTAAATTTTTTCCCCAGTTGAAGGCTTCCTAATATATGTTATTTATGTTCGTATTCTATGAAATTCTTTAACATGAACTTTTGGAAACACTGTCTTGCACCGGTTTTATCCTCTTTAAAAATATCATTCTTGCTTTTACTGCTGTTTTATATTTTTTAAAAAATTTAACCCGTGTTAAGAATGGGTACTTCAGCTTGTGGATAAATAGTTTTTCGAAAAAAGAATAGAGAGAAAGTGTAAATAAATGTCTTAAATACAGCAAAATGGATGCATTTGCATTTGGAAAGTAAAAAAAAAAAAAAGAGAGAGAGGGGGGGCTTCGAACAATTATATAGCTGTCCATTATACATTTTAACGAAAATTCTGTTTCAATTAGCATTTCCCATGGACTAAATTACATTCCTATTGACAAACGAGAGAGACATTACATAAATTACTGTCGATAACATCATCCTCAAAGAACAAACCACACTTCATTAAGCGCTTTCTAGAAAAAAACACAGTTCAGAGGGGGAAAAAAAAAAGAGGAAAAACAAAATCCATCTAGAGTGAAATTTACCGACTCTGATATCTGTGAAAGAAAAGATGCCTCCTCTGAGCAGGAGCAGCACTTCCGGTTCGTGAACTCCGCCCTGTATGCGCAGAAAGCATTTCTCGATACATTCTTGGTGCGCCGATCGCTTCGGCATGTTCGGTCATATTTTATCACAAACGAAGCGTTGCATGTGTAGGGAAAGGTTGTGTGTTGTGATCGTGCGTGTTGAAGTCATAACAGCGGATTACTTGTGATTTTGGATAACAGCTATTCGTTTTTGATTATGTGATCATTGTTGTGGATATTTCCAAAAAGAGTTTACAAAGAAATCTTGAAGGATTTTATTCGATTTTAATTTTTTTTCTACACCGGCCGGTTCTCCGAAAAAGCTTTTCTTTCTTTCCAGTGTCGTACCGCTTTTGAATGGTTATAACAGGTGAGTTTTTTTCAGATGTTTTTTTTATATTCTTAGGGGCTTTATTTCCGTTACATAGGATTTCTGTGTAGGTTCGTTTATGTTTGGGTAATGACAGGTGTGGATTTTTTTTAACAAAAAACCCACCTGTTTAATGTATTAAGCTTATTTATTATTTGAGAAAGTCATGCATTCATATGTTGACTGTCATCGCTTTTTTTAGTACATCGTGATCCTTATTGAAATGACAGTATGAAAGATTAATCAAAAAATAAATATTTTTCTCTCAACTGACTTTATAGAAAAACCTTTATTGCAAACTTGTTGAATGATAATAATGGAATTCTTCAAACCAAAAATATAAAAAAGGGTAGTTCTCAATTTTGCATTAATAATTTTTTCCGTCTTCAGTTCATTGTGTGGAATTTATTATACTTACTATATTTTTTACCAAAGTTGACGAGTTGAAATTACTTAAGCCATGAAAAATTGCATTAATTTTAACTTACTCTTTTCAATGTTATTTTTAACGAAAAAATTCCCCGTTTTAAAACTCTTTCAAAATAGTGTTGACAACTTTATTTGATTTAAATTAATATTTCCTTCGATTTCAACAGCTAACCGTAAATTGTAATTCGCTTATAAAATTTGATTTATATGGTCATTTCATCGTTCGGTCAATTGTGATCTCTCGATTTGTCCCTACTGTATTTCTTATTTCTACCTTTTGTTTATTATAAAGAATATTTTCCATCAGTTATAGAAAATTAAGTATTTAAAAACTTAATGTAATTTTGATATTATCGAATGTTTCTAAAAAATATGTATGATCCTATTATTTGTTTTGCTTTTTACATTTTTAAGCAATGTTCTAAATATTGCATTCATATTTATTTTTTAAATACAACCAAGCCATATATATATCGCTTCTATAGTTGCATTTTATCAAATCAAGACGATTTGATATTTAAATTTGACAAGTAAAAAAGGGATAAAAAATTAATAACATTTGGCGATTGAAACTAATTTCTACCTCTGAACATTGCATTTGTCATTCAATAATTTTTTTTATCTCGAATTAGAAAAAGGTTTATGATTTCAACATCGCTTGTTATTATTTTTAAAACGATAAGTGAATTTGCTTGGACAGGGATAGATTAAGCTGATTATTTGCGATAAAAAAAGATTTATATTCAAATTTTTAAGAATATGTTTTTGGTATAATAATTAATCCTTACCAGCTTTTACTGAAAAATAAAAGAACGTTAGACTTGTCGAACGAATGGAACATTTTTCAGGCTTGATAGCTGTGTTTACTAGCTAATAAAAGTGTGCTGCCAATAACAGTAAGTATTAAGAAATAATTTTGGGGATACAACAGCGAACAGGTGCATTTGTAATGGTCCGTTGGTTTATTTAATAATATGGTAATGAGTGCGTGATTACATGAATCAGTAATTTTTAGTCTGGAAGGTGTTCACTCTCTGGATTATGTAAATGAATATATTCTGACGTATTTCGCTTGATGTAGTATGGTATGGTTGTAGAAAGTAAAATAATTGAATTATAAGAAAATCCATCGATTTTTATCCTGTGTATTAACAACAATTTATTAATAGGTTTTTAAGAAAATAATTAACTTCATATGAGAGAGAATTATTTTTTTACATATTCATTATGTCATTAATTTGCAATTTTATACGTACGTAAATAATGAATGTATCATTAGCAATTTAGTGATTAATGGTAATGTATCTATGTTGTACTAGAAGACATTGAAATTTTTTTAGTTTAAAAAATTCCTTTTTTTTCCTTTTTTTTTAATATTACTTTTTATAAAAAAATCCTTGTATTTGTATAGATCCAGCTGCACTTATATATTCTTCACATAGTATTAAGTTAGAAGAAAAATTATTTTTATATTTCGGTATAGCTTTTCTTTTGTTACAAGAGTAACATTGAGTATTTTCTTCGTAAATTGCTTTTTTTAGAAGTATGTTAGCGTCAGAATAATTTTAAATGCATAAATTGCTTATGAAAATTAGAAGGCATTTTATTTATGTACATGTATACTAAGAGCAACAGGTACTCCCCCAAAGTTATTTAATTTTTATGAGTGTGTTTTTTTCCCTTTATATACCGAGACATGGGTTTGTTCCACTCCTAACGCTGACGAAATTCAAAATTGTTTTCTTAATAGAATTTCAAAGACTGAATTACAGTACGGTAACCTAAAAAAATGTCTTTTTTGAAATAGCTTTTTCTTCTCAAAAGTAGATAAACAACTGCAGCCATTTAAATTTGTTTTGTCTTCAGTTGCTTTTCTCTTGGCAATTCTGATTTTAATGATATTGGTGCTAGTGGAACATTACCTGAGGGAGTATTCCGTAACTTTTATCTTCTGTTTCACTTTCATTACTTTATGACTAATAATTAGCATTCATTATATAGTAATAATTAATGTTTATTTATTATAAACTGATAGAAAAGTAATATAAATTTTTTGTGGGTGCTAAAAATATGCTTGAGTTTCGAATGTGTGTGTGTGTGTTTTCTTTCTTGCGTTGGATTTTTTTTTTTTTTTTTTTTTTTTTGTGACGGGAGAAATTGTTTGTACTTTTTTTTTTATGAACCTATTTCTTCCTATGGTTCGATTTTCTCCATTTTTAAATTTAATTTTTACTGAGATGATTACTTTGTCATACCGTAAAATCCGGCGTATAACGCGCTCCTATACTTTCAAGCTGCATTTTTTAATTTTAACGTATATTCGTCGTATAACGCGCGTTCCCTTTATTACGAAGGAGCCTGCAGTGTACGTTAGCAATGCTATTAAGTTTTAAAGCTATTTATTCGAGATATTACTCCAGGATTTTGAAAAAATAGTATATTTCTAGAAAAACAACTCTAAGTTCATAAGGTATGACATTTCTTTTAAATAAACAGTATTCAGATCTTTGTAGAAGTTAAAAAGACTTCTTGCATAAAAAAAACTTATGCACGTATCTTATTTTATTTTTGAAGCTATCAGTTTTATACCCGGCGTTTAACGCGCACCCGTAAATTTCGAGCTTATTTTTTGTGGGATTTTACGATATTTGTAACATATTCATTTAATGATGTTTCCGGATGAAGTTGGAATCTTTTTTCTCCTATTATATAGTGTGTTAAACATTGGATGTAATTAATACGCTGTCTGTTTCATTTTATATTTCATTAATGCTTTATAAAAATTTCTTTGTACATTGCGCGTGTGTTAGTACAGCATATTATACTTTAACCATGTATAAGCAGTGGCGTATACGGACCTATTTTTTTGGGGGGGTGAGGTATATTCTAAAAAACATGTAAACGAAAACGCCGAGGTATATCTCTGTGCAAAAAACTAAAAATCTTTTGGTCTATAAAAAGGGGGTTGAACCCACAAGTCCTAGCATATATCTAAATGTATGAAATATAATGTTAATCATATTATTAATTTTTTTCTCTTTCTTTCACTTTTTTATTTTTTTCACTTTTCTGTATTCTCAGTTTACGTTGTTTCGCCCTCTTTTTTTTATTTTAGAAATAAGGTGTATTATGATTAAGTTCTATCAGTATCGCGAGCGTAGTTGTAATAATTTTGGTGTATTGATAATGAAAATATGGGGGTAGTTTTTTAGTTTGGGATTATTAATAAATTCAAATTAAATTATGATGCTTAGTTGTGAAAAGTGAACATTTCGAATTACGTAAATATATTTCTCTTACTTTCAGAGATAAATCAAGTTCAATTAGTTAAGAACATAATTTATATTTTCAAAGTTCCTTGAAAGCAGGCACTAATTTCTTTAAAGAAAAATAAATTTACTGAAATTAAAAATTACTTTTAAGTTTAAAATTAATTTCTGTCACAACAATAATAAAATAAAAATTTTGTTTTTTCCAAGAAAAATAAATTAGCACGTTTTAACATTGAATTTTTTTTTTTTTTTTTTTTGTATAGCTATTTAATGCTTGAGACGTTAAGAGCTTGACTTGTTTTCTTGCAGATTTAACTTTTATTACCATAACTACTCATTTAAATACAGTAAACAAATAACACAAAAAAGCCTTCATTTACTATTGGTGACAATTTTTGCTTTTGGGAATAATGCTCCAGACAAATGACCTACATTTTATATTATGACTCGTATATACATCTGTCGTATGCTGTGGGTGTTGACTATTTAAATTAGGTTGTAAAATTTCATTTTTCTATGCTAGAAAAATATCTATTCTGCCCTATTTTTATTCTTAAGAATAATGTACAATTGAGCTGTCCAGCCATATAGGCTCGAGGCTAAACGCTGTGAACTGAGAATTATATAAACTTTTTAAATATATGTCATCCTTTTTTAAATTATGTATACCATTTTCATATGTTTTAGTATTATTTAGCATTCTTTTATTTATTGTTTTTTTAATTTTTTTTTTGTCAAACCAATCTGAAATAAATTAGTCCTTATCATACTCGTGTTCTAAAAATATTCCCGTTTTAAACCAAATAGGCAAAAAAAATAATAAATAAATAAAAATAAAATAAATAAAGAGGATTGCTCTGTATTCAGAAGCTATTTGAGTAATAAATATATTTGCTTACGACTGATAAAAACGTAAAAATAAAAATAGTTCAGAAAAAAAGCGTTCTATGAAACATTCGTGTTTAACTAATGTAGCATGTACTAAAAGCTGACTAGAAACAATTGTTTAATTTTCATTAAAACTTTTAACTGTGTATGCAATACGGTTGTGGTTAATGTGGACCTTTTTAGCGTAGTCATAACAAAAAGACCGATTGTTATATTAACTCATTCTTCCGTTTACGTGATTGTGATGATATGAGCTGTTTTGTGTCTTTAAATACAAGGGAATGAATATTTACATAGCTCGTTATTTATGTTAGTCATTAGCCGTATGAAAGATGATCGTCTGTTTTTAGAACTATTGTTCTATTATTATATAATTCATTCTTTATGATCGAAAATTCCGAAATATTTCTAGTTCCCTAAGAGAAATTCATTAAAACATGTTTTGTTCAATATTTTCATATTTTTTAATCATTTTTGGTGATTGAATTTTATGGTTAAACATGTATAAAAGAGCTTTCCATTTAGCCTAATGAATGGAACGTTATGCATTTAATAGTGCTTTGAAATTGGAACTTTTGCTAGTTAAATCTAATATGAACCTTATCTTGAGTGATATATAAATAATTGTTCCATAATTGTTTCTATAAAAAAGATCGTAATCTGATTTTAATTTCGATGCAATTCAGTTCATTTCATCTTTCGGAAATAAGTTACAAATTCTGTGTCATAGTACTGTTTATGTTATGATTAATATAGTAATTTGGTCTAGATAAAAATAGCTTGATTACATGAATTTGTTCTTTTTAAAAAATTTTTTTACAATTATGATGATTAAGCTCGTGAGGATTTGATGAGCATAATGAAAAAGCTTGGAGTTGTCTTAAAAAAAAAGAAACAAAAATGGAAACTTGAGCCTGATGAGAAGGGAACTTAAAAAACGAGTGGCAGGCACGCAATATCGCCATGGGGGTAGGGAGTGATACAAAATGAAACTTCTGAAGTGCCATAATCCAACGTTTGCACGCAATCTTCTTCAAATGGCAACCCTAATGTGAACAATGAATCCCAATTTGGCGGATAATTTGCGACCCTGAAATTATCGGTGTAGTCCGAATATGGTGATTACAACCTATTTGTTTCCTTTGTATGAACTGTGATCATATTGTTGTCTGAAAATCCTAAATGCAAATTTTGTGTGCTACCTTATTTATTTTTTTTCTAGAAAATAAGTGCGTCCGTTTGTTTAGGAGAGATGGAGGGGCTGCATTGTTGTACACGTTTTTGTTCTCTTCTCGTAGCAAAAGATAATTTTATCTCAGGTATATGCATTTAATCATTACTTTTTAAAGTCTGGAAGGTAAGAAACAATATTTTTATTAAAGTTAGACAAATACACTGTCAATCCTCGCTATATAGTTAATTAAATGAAATGTTTGTCGCACGATTACAGAGTACCGTAAAGTCCGGCGTATAACACGCACTTTTAACACAACACACACACACACAAACAAGTAATATAAAAAAAAAGTCAATTCCTACTTAGATCAACAAAAAAAAAAAAATTTTAGCTACTTTTTATTAAATAGTTACAGTTAATATAAATATGTATATACATATGACCAGTAGCGCACACAGGATCTTTTCAAGGGGGTCCGGGGTCGAAAGTTCACCATTCTTGTATCATGCTCCTTTTGATTTTGTCGATTTTGGGGAACAAAACAGTAAAAAACTAATTTTTGAATAAATAATTAGCATTAATAAAATTAATCATTAATAACAAGTAATTAATTAAATTCTACGTACTATATACTTAGAATTATAATCAATCGGAAAAAAAATCAATGGCTTTGGGCGGTGTCTGGACCCCCCAGGACCCCCTCTCTTGTGTGCGCCACTGCATATGACAGAATCACAACATTAAGTGGTAATTAATTTTTATTAATTATTATTAAAGTATCGTATTGTCATCGAAAACAATCGTGTATATAAATTTCAGTTCAACTGAATACTTTAACCCGTGAGAAAAAAACCTTTTGAAGTTTTGACACAAGTCGCCAAAAGGGTCGCTAAGTCGCCAAAAATGATGCCAACGGGGTTGTATTTGTAATTCTTTATATAATTAGTTTAAATCAATTTTTATTTCTGATTATTATATTATTTTATTGTCATCGAAAATAAATTTCAGTTCAACTGAATACTTTAACACGTGAGAAAAAGAACTTTTCAAGTTTTGACACAAGTCGCCAAAAATGATGCCAATGTGGTTGTATTTGTAATTCTTTAAATAATTAGTTTTAATCAATTAATTTCTATCAATTATAATTAAATTATTGTATTGTCATCCAAAATAATCCTGTATATAAAATTTCAGCTCAATGGAGCGAATTAAAATGTATTTTATTAACGATTGAAAATTCCACCAAGATAAATATAGAGATTGGGAGCTAATATAATTTAATAGTAGGAATTGTGAATAAGATCGAAATTTAGGGATGCACGTTATACGCCCGGTATAAAAAAGATAGCTTTAAAAATAACAAAAGAGAGGAGCATAAAAAAGTATTTTATTTCTGCTCATATTGAAGTACTGTTTTATTTAAAAGAAATGACATGCCTTATGAGCTAAAAGCGTTGTAGTTCTGAAGTATACTATTATTTTTTATACCTCGAGTAAATTACTTCAAAACATATGAGCATTGCATACAAACATTTCCGAATTTTTCGTAAAAAAAGGGGGTGCGTGTTATTCGGAGAATATACCTAAGTGCGCGCTATACGCCGGTTTTTGCGGTAAATGATTTTTCGCGCGGTTCATCTTTGAAAATTAATCTGATTTAGAAATGACGCCTATTTCGCAACTTTTTCATTCATTTCTTTGAAAATATTACTTCTGGATAGAAGAATTCGTATATTCCTTGGTTATCTCACTAAAAATTTTCAATCATTTGTTTGAATTTTTGTGGACTTAATTTTTGTAAAGTTGCTAATCCTGTGCTAAATTTACGTGACGTCATCACTTGATAATTGCAAACGCGTGTTTCCAGCCAATCAGTTCATAAATTTATGTGACGTCATGTGTTTCCAGCCAATGGGGCCATGCACTTCGCTGTCGCCAATTTTTGCTTTTTACAGATTCTTTTTAAAAGTAAATATTTGAAAACAATAATAACGCATATAGGTAGATAAAATGCACTTGATTTCAAAGTGCAGGTTTAATATAAGTAGTTTTCTTTAATCCTGAATTTTATTTATTTATTTATTTTTTTATATTTGAATATTTTTACCAAATACCGAAATTAAAAATTCTATCAAAATTTTTTACAAGTAAAACAAGTACAAGTCTAGTACCATTTTTGTATTCGTGATTGTATTTATCACGTGACCGTCATGAATTTAGCCCATTGATTTCGAGTTGCCATTTAAGAATATAGCATTAAATGAATCAATGGATTATTTTTAATGATTATACAAAAGTAGCATAAGTGAAAAAACATTATATTCGTGAATATGAACACGTAAAATTGTTTAATATAACTTTTTTATTACTTTTTTTTTCTTCAAAAAATCAGTCATTAAAAAGGAAGAAATCGTCACCTGTTTCTTTCATGGTAAATGTTCATTCTCTCTTCATTTTTGTATCGAAAGCTTAATTAGAACATAAAATATATGTCTTCCTTTTTTTTTTTTTAAAAAAAATATTTTTTGTAAGACAAACATATATAAATATTTATTAGTGCAATAAAGTATCCACGATACATTAATGCTTCCAATTTTAATTCTATCCATCACTACATGTTGTGTTTTCTTAGTATATTTTCCTGTCAATCTAAATATTTTTTTGAAGATTTTGCAAAATTCACAATTATAATTTTATTCACCTAGAAGAAAACTTGAAAATAATTTTTCGCAATAAGTGAACTTTCCCTAATCTGGAACCTGAAAAATAAAATTAAAAAAAAAAGCAGAAGGTCTTTCGATAGCGTTGTTTTACGTGAATGGTCATGCACTCCAAGTGTAAAATGAGCTCTTCAGAAAAAGCGGGGTTCTTTTTGGGGATGGAAATTTTCAGACACATCGTCGCTTTTGCTATTTCGGCTCCACCAAGTGCTCTTTTGGAGGGGGCAAAAACGGGGCAACTTGACCAGGTGAAAAATTTAGAAAACCATAGTGTTTATCTCTGCCTGCGCAATTCAAGTCAAGCTATTTTCTTTCTTTTATAATTTATTTTATACCTGTTCCGGCAAAACATGGCACTTAAGCCCATAAGGTTATGCCCTGGCACCATATATATAGACCTTTTAAATAAACGGCTCTGCGGGTTATGTGTTTTAACCTTTGTTTATGTGACACTTATCTTTTGGATGATGCATTCTTTTTTTTCTGTATTGTTCTGTAGAAGTTTAGTTTTTTGGGGAAGTTTTCAGCCTCTTGTATATTTTGCTTTTATTTCGGGGAGTTTTAATAAAAATGCTTGAGACTAATTATCATGCCATTGTCCTTTTATTGTAGTGTTTAGCATCGCTCATTATTAACACCAATGTTTATTTAGATGTACTTTCCTTTGTATTCCTTCACAAGCTATTTGCAAAACCGGTTGTCTCTCATTTTCAAAACAAGATTATTGTTATTATTTCGCAAGATTGCAGAATGAGTCATATTTGTCATTATGAAACGTAATGATATATGTCATTTTAAGAGAGTTCTATCACATTTTTCTTTGATTTAATCAAAGATTATAATTGGTATTTCGAGGCCTCAAGCAATTTCTGCTCTTTATTTTAGAAACTGATGAAATAGTTAAAGCATCGAACACCTTCCACAACCTTCAAACACAATAAAATAATTATATTATCGGATTTTAACAAATTTAATGTGGAATGTGCCCAATGTTAAGTTCTGAATCCAAGGAAAAACAGTAGTGCCCTTTTTGTTGTAAATTTATGTTTCGTTGTGATTTTTTTAAAAACCCTTTTTCATTGAACAGACATAAAAATAAAAAAAAAAAGTTAAATTAAATTACCACGAATGATGCACCGGTAAAATAACAATTTTTTAAAGATTTCATGCATGATTAAATAAATAAAAGTCAGTAGCCAACTGTTTATAAACAACAGAACTTGTATTTTGTGTTTGTTCATGGCTGAAGAAACTTAATCAAATACTTTAGAAAATGTTATGAATCTTTGCACGGTTAGTGGCATGTAACCTTAATGATGTCACTGTTTATGTTTGTAGTTCTTCAATGTTTTCATGCACTCTTAAGGCAATGGTTTTATGTGTAAATGTTTTTTGCTACATTTTTTTTCATCTTAAGGTTTTGAAGTTCTAAGACAAATAAATAACAAAGGTACAATTTATTTTAAACGTAGAAATATTTACATTTGGATAACTCGTATTTAATGACCCAAGATAAAGTTTTGAATGATTTATATTTGTTATTAATTACATTCATTAAATTGAAAGCTACACAATAACATAAAGAATTATTTTGAAATAAATTTAAATTTGTCACGCCTCTTTAGAAAACAACCGCATAAAAACAAATAATCGTTTGTGTTTTGGAATAAATCTTTTTATCGTTGCCAATATTTTTTTAAAAAAGCTGAGTATTTTTAGATTTAAAGTTTAAATCTGTTTTAGTGTTGAAAAACTAGTTTTTCAATCATGTTAACTGATGACATACGTATACATACACGGATAAATAAATATGAATTTATAATAAACAATTTTTTCGCTTTCCGTTTGTATGTATTTAAAATAGTATTCACGTGCAGTAGAGGTAATGCGATCGAATAATTTTTTTATAAAAAACTAGCTGGTATACTCGTTCTTCGCCCGGGTGAATTGAAAAATTAAACAATACACGGGCTAAAAGATAAAGAAGTTTTTAATGAGTTAATTTTATGTGAATTGCAAATTAAACAAAACAAAAAAAAGTCATATTAAAAAAAAATTAAGTCAATTCCTACTTAAATCAACTAAGTCGCTAAATCGCCAATAATGATGCCAATGTGGCTGTATTTGTAATTCTTTAAATAATTAGTTTTAATCAATTAATTTCTATCAATTATAATTAGATTATTGTATTGTCATCCAAAATACTCATGCATATAAAATTTCAGCTCAAGTGAGCGCTTTAAAATGTATTTTATTAACGATTGAAAATTCCACCGATGAAATAAATAAATAAATAAATATATATGTAGAGAGAGAGAGAGAGAGAGTGTGACCTAATAGTGGGAATTGAAAAAAAAAGCTTTTTGCATATCTCAGCTGAATAAAAAAACCATACTTGTTAAATTTTAAGTCTGTAGATCTAATGGCAGGAAGCTCAGTGGCTGAGTGGTTAGTGCATCGCGCTTCCACACCACAGGTCCGAGGTTCAAATCCCGGGCTGGGCAAGGTTGACTCAGACATTATTCCCTTCAGTGGATAGATAAATGAGTACCAAGCTTGCTTGGGAACTTAACACTGGGGATTTCGCATCAGACTGACCACCTGACCGGAACATCTGTTCATGCACCCAAGGCCGCGTATACTGAGTTGGGCACAGCAGTCCTTGACCCTCATGGGCTGTTGCGCCACTGAGTTAAGATCTAATAGCTGTTAAAAAGGATTTTTTGAAATTATAACGCCTCGTAACTCTCTTGTGGATCAATTTTTGAAAACACCTTCCTAAGCTGATCTCGGCTCAGCAAAAGTAACACATTGTTACACATTTTGTGTAATGAACGCTTAAAATAGTGTAAATAATTTATATCTGGATGTGTAATACTTTAATATTACTTTTTGTTGTATTTATTTTATGTTAAAATTGTGTAAGATTCGCAAGGAACACCGTTCCTTACATTATAAGGGCGATTCAATGGAAACATAGCGAAATGCTGGCGATAGAGCCAAGTTGACATCATTTTTGGCGATCATGTTGCAAACTTGGCGATTGATTGAACGGTGCAAAAGTTGATATGCTGTAGTACCACCTCGTGGGAAGCTGCAATAAAGAGGATAGCACACACACAAAAACCTTCTCCACGGAAAAAAACACACATATACTTGCCAATTTTCTTAGTGATGGGGTGAACGGTGTTGGAGTACAGCGATTTCATATTTACAAGCATCCATTTATATATAGAGAGATTTTAATTTTGTCGCGCGCGTATGGATCTTTTTACAATTCTATTCTATTTTGTAATTATTTATTTATTTTTTAATCAGAGGCTTTTTCCCCCTAATGACAGTTAAGCATAAAAATCATAATTATATAACTTTTGGATCATTTTAGTTTCTAATTTAATTAAAAGAATGCTTCACATTACTGCTGTATGACAATCTGAAATACGATCACTTCTGTTTTATTTAATTCATATTTTAATAAATACATAGGGCTTAACCTTGTTAAGCGTATATTTACTTCTTCATTTATTCATTATATTATGATCATATATTTTTAAGTGAAAACATACAACTTTTTTGACACTTGCAAATCACCGACCAACGTTTGAAAAAAAAATTCTATGAACCACATAAAAACAATTGAATTTCCTCACCTTTCTTGTACTCTAGTGAAATTTAATTATATGATTTACATAAAAGGGCCCACGTCAATTGCTCTTTTGCATAAAAATAATAAAATTAAAACGTTACACATTTTGAAAGCAACCGAATTCAAAGACTGACGATTCAATCGAGGTCGAATCTCAAAGGGCGAATGCGAGTCATTCCATTCATGTCGCATCACAGACGTCCTTCGGAATTTCATAACGGTTTTTTTCTCTGCCTTCTTTGAGTAAATTATTTCAGACCAGCAGCTCCGGGAAATTGATTATCGATTTTAGGAAATCACCATTCAATAAAAGAGCGCTAACTCATGACTAAACTGCCCTTATCAAAGTGAAGTATGAAAATGGAAGTGAAAAATGCTCTACTGGCGTTTTGGGATATCACTTTACGTCTGCGTATGTCAGTGGTCGGATTATGTTTTTGGTGGGGAAAATGTACTCGGAATTAATTTATCTTTAGCCAGGAAATGGGAATTGCGAATAATTTTTGTAGTTTCGTATGGGTCATCTTACATGTGTAATATATGTGTGTAATTGGAATCTTTACATCCTGACGGTTTCAATGGGATTGCCCCTTTTTAAATTTTCAAAATACCGCCAGTCTGTAATTTTATCTCCGCTAGAGAACATATTTCCTTGTTTGATAAAAATGTATTATTTTGTTAAATTGTTGCAGCAAATCGTAATTTCTTTTACAGATTATTTTCTGTCGTGTGTACGAGGCAATATTGCAACAATGTACTGTATCAGTTAATTAACTTTGGTGATGAATATTTTTGGAAACATAGCTTGATTAAAATGTTGCGCTTGTTTTAATTTACGCAATGCGGTGCCCTTTTATTTCCCACTTGTGTGTGTGCGCGCGCAGAGCTATTCATTCTTATCCTCAATATTTCTGAGAGTACAGAGTTTTATAAAGAAGTAAAGATTCTAAAAACATCTGACTTAAAATTACAACAAAAAGTAGTTAACTTGTTTTTAAAAACAAGCATATAAATTATGTTACTAGTTGTCATGGTATGTTATTACATTTTACGCCAAAAAAGTAGTGGGATGTAAATTCATCATGGTCGCATGATAAAAGTAGCCGCGTGTTATCTGATGACTAGACTTGTGTTATTTGTGAAATCTAATTACAAATCTAAATACAGTCTTAAAAACCACCATTGAATAAAGATGTCCAAGTACTAAAAATTCTTCTGAAGTCTTTAAAAATAAAATATTCTTATATCGTACGGGTACTTTTGAATCCAGCGCATTTTACTCACTTATGTGCGTAAATAAATATGTACTTGGTATGCACACAATAAATATGTACTTGGTAAAAAAGAAAGTTTCAGTAAAAAGCTTAAGTTGGCAACAGTGGAACACATGAACCGATGATTGGAAACACGCGATTGCATTCATCATGTGACTATGGCGTCACATGGATTTAGTCCATTGCATTTTAATTTGTTTGAAAGTATTAATTAATAAGCGGAATTGATGATCACAGAAGTAAATTATCATCAAAAAATTTTCACCTTAAATAAAAAACGAATTCTTATAAAATCTTAACAAATTAATATTTGCTTTAGGTAAAATGATTAAATTTGTAATTTGTTACCCCTAAGCCTTTCAAGCAATTAAAATAGACTTGATGAATAGTTCTTACATTAAATTTGAAGAGGCAAGAGAAAAAATTTAATGCAATAAACGTTGGACTGTATTTCCTTTGAAAACTTAATGAATTGATACCGAAAGTCTGCTAGGTTCATAGCCTGAACAATTAACGTTTTACGCCAAATTATTTCGGATAACCCAAATGACGTTCGCCTTGGCGCTCGCCAAATTAAAAAAAAATACAAATGTAAAAAATCCCCTTGTAATTCAAATGTAAAATATATTCGCTATAGTTAATTTAACAATTAGTTGATTTATATTTTTAATTAAAAAAATACTTGAGTATAAATTGCTGTAGCTGTTTTTTCGTTCATATTTTATCTAATCGAAACTTGTACCTGTTTCATTTTTGTTCCACCTGTGACATTTATTTTAGTTGCATTTATGTTTAAAAAAATACTCGTGGAATGTAATTTTATTCTCCAGGAAAAAGTGTTGAAAAGCATCACATTTAAGCTTAAGAAAAAGTTTTAGCATTGACTTCATCTGGAATCGGTTCATTAAGAATTAGTATTCACCGGATGTCAATATTATTCTTTCGTTTGGAATAGGAACGTAAATGTTTGTTTATTGTTACGGAAAAATAACGCTATCATTCATAATTTTTTTAGCTTTGGAGTGGAGACGAAAAGATAAATGTTTAGGCTTCCCGCTGAGTTTAATAATTTATTATGGAAATATCATTTACTACATCTCGCACTGTCACAGATCAAAGGTTACTTCACTTTTCACCATTATTCTGT
Source organism: Trichonephila clavipes (assembly GCA_019973935.1). Lineage (NCBI taxonomy): Eukaryota > Metazoa > Arthropoda > Arachnida > Araneae > Nephilidae > Trichonephila > Trichonephila clavipes. The sequence continues at coordinate 205,551 of BMAU01007562.1, read as the reverse complement.
GTTCATTTCCGCCCGGGGAAGATAAGAACTAAAAATATTCCGTTTCTTTAGTCTTTTTTTTTTTTTTTTGAAGTAAGCTTCCTGTCTTCGCCTTATAATTTGAACTAATTAGTAAATTTTTATTTGGGGAGATTTCGAACTCCAATTAAGAGTTTTACAAAGATTTGGAAAAAAGATTTTAAAAAAAAGTACGGATAATTAAATTTAGCAATCGAGGGTGAAAGAAACTATTTGTCAACTTTTTCTGAAACTGATGAAAACTTGGGATAATTTTAAAAAAGTGTGAATACAAACGCATCTGAAGGACGGGTAATTAAAAGCAAGATATAATAGTGATAAATATTTAAAAATATTTACTTTTCATAAAAAAATTGAAAATGCTATGAATGATTACATCATAGTCTCCACAAATCGAAAATGAATCTCACGAGAGAAACTATATTCTAGTAGAACTAAAAATAAATAAATTAGTTATAAGAATAATAATAAAATATTTGAAAAATTTCAATATTAATGTAATAGTTTTTTTTCTATATTTTATGATATATATTTGATGTTTTTTCTGAGGTTTATTAGTTTTACAACGGTAATTTTAATTATAAATTACTTTTTACTCTAGATTGATTATTGCTATATAACAAAGGGCGGGTGACTATTAATTCAATTCAGCACTTTATAATTCACACTATTAATTCGTAGCACTTTTTTTTATTTATTAAATTGACTGATTTTAAAATAAAATTATTGTAGTAGTGTCCATTGGCGGTGGAATCAATTATATAACATAATTCTTGCATGTGAAATTATGATAGAGGTACATAATATTTAATTTCTTAAAGTAAAAAGTTTCGATTTCCATTCTTTTATTATGTATAAAGGTACATTATGTGAATGTTACCTTAAGTACGTGTATAATCTCATTATATTCATATTCATACATCGTAAGAGTTAATTTTTCTTAAGCTTTTGAACTAATGTTGATTTTCCTGAAATCCATTTTTGATTGATTGCTATTTCCCTGTAATATTTCTTTCCTTTTTCCTGTTTCTTGCGTATTTCTTCTTTTTAACCTTAGTGATTTGCTTATTTAAAAAGCTCCGTTGCATTTTATGGCTAATAAAAATATTGCAATTAACTTACACGTAACCAGTCTAGAAACTTATTTTTTTCCTTTTCAGTGAAGCTGGTATCGATAATAACAAATGAAGAGCTTTCTGTCATTAAATGTAACAATTAATCGAAGTATGTCATTTGAGACGTTAATTGATAGAATAGATTTCTCAGTATGACGGAGAAAAAATATTTTAACAGCTCTGTTCTGGTAAATGATAATAATTACTTGTAATAACTATCGTCTGCTTCATAAAAGGAGAAAGAAATTGTGCTTCGAATACAGAAGTGAGTGGTATTGATAATAAAAAAAGCGGGATCTTCTATTTTTTTTTCATTAAATAATTGTATTCGTTTTGAACAGTGTTCCCAAATTTTATTTTAATAATTTCTATTTTAATCTGCAAATATTCGTTATAGCGACCAAGTCATTTAGTATTTTTTGCGTTGCATTAAATTTAAAGTGGATGGGTATATGTAATAACTAGAAGAATATTTCCAATTTTTGGGGATTTTAGTGGTTTAAAATGTTGGCATCATTTTTCAAAATATAGTTACGAATTAATTATTACTTTTTAATTGCGCATAGAAGTATGTATTTTAATTTAATTTTTTGTTTGTTTTTAGAATGTATAAGAATATATCTAATTATTGAAGAATATCTGTTCTTAAAAAGCGAAGATCATTTTTTATCTTCTCGTGTTACTACTTTTTGGACGATGAAGAATAAATCCTTACATTCGTCAGACGTCATACTTATCAAGTAGTTTGGAATTTCCACGTCATACTTCAGAATATCAAGTTTTTAATAAAGTGGAGTGTGGACTTTTTAAATTCATTTCAGCAGACATAAAGGAAGGAAATGTCAGTTAAATAATATTTATTTAAAACCTCCAAAATATACAGACGTTTTGATAGTGAGTAATTTTAAAAAGAAGAAAAAGTTCCAAGTGATATAATGATCTCTGAAATGTGTCACTTCATGTGTTGTCGTTGAAATAATAACAAAAAATGATACAAAATGTAGAATTGAACCATTCAACAAGTTTTAGGCAGTGTAATGTAACAACTTTTTGGGGGGAAAATTACTTCTTTGTTATATTTTTGAGTTACAAATATTACTACTTAAATCAATTTTTTTAAAAAAGAAAAATAATTTTTGATGATTCGGAATAAATATTTTTTTCTCTGTTGAACTGTTTCCTAACTGAAATTTGAAAAGAACGAAAATGGTTAAAAAGTTAAGTTATTTATTGCATTTTTATTTTTTGTTTAAATTTCCCTTTGTTAAAGTTTCTCTTTAACCACTGTACTCTTGCAAACATTTATTAAAGTGTGACAATTGTAAATTTTTTAAAAAATTCTGACTTTTTAATAATTTTTTCAAGTACTTAATTTTATTAAAATTTTTCTCAGAATAACACACTTGCTTTTAAGTTCCTTATTGAATTATTGTGTTGTTATTATTCTTATTTATATAATACATATACACGGAATAGAGTTTTCGTAACGTGATAAAATCATGTGTTTCGGTAATTAAAAAAAAGTATTCGAAAATTCTATTTTATCAAATTATTTTCTGAACTAATTTTTTTTTTGTTTTAAAAATCCAATAATTTTAAAATTTCTCATTGAGTATTTTACCATTTCTTAAGAGTATAGGGTCATACAATTTTGATTTCATCTGTAATTCTTTGTTTAAATTCCTTCAGGAGAAATTAGTTTTCTATCAATTGAAAATACTTTATTTCACTATCAAAACTGCATCCAGAAATAAAATAAAATAAATGAATTAAGCTCAATATTTTTCATCAAAGATCTTGCCTGTTGAGAGTTAATTAAAATGTTTTGTACATTAATTGTTGTAAAGATGTTAAATATAATAATTACAAAATCATAAATATAAAAATTCTTTTTAATCAGTAAACTAATTGTAAATAATTGTTTGTGACATTTTGCCATTTTATCGTTTCGCATGTTACACATGTATTCATAGTCTACATCTATAATAATGTAGATAAATTTAGAGAAAAATATAAAATAATTTGTCCAAATGACGAGAAAAATAACTGTTTTTTAAGCAGATAGGAATTTAAGAATTTAAAATTTAATATGCATAATAATTTTTTGAAGTACTGTATTTTAAAAAAGTATATTTATTTAAACTCTCTTACTAATACAGTCATGCATATATATATAAAACTAATTTTCTCCTTTGCATATAAGATTTCTTTGAGATTCTGGTAAAAAAAAAATCTCTGGCTGATTCGAATTTAAAAAAACATCAACAAAGAAGTTTTTTCATAACTTTGTCATGTAAGGCTTTTGCAAAAAAGAATTATAAGTAATAATACCATCTACCTTATATTTTTCAAAAATGTTCAGTATTTTTTTTCGGGAGCAATGATTTTGACCTTACATTCTTGCATCCGTTGGGTGATGACATTTCGTTCTGAAACCTATCATAACTTTGAAAAAAGCTGTGCTTCCACAAAAATTAATGTTTAGAAGAATAATTCGAGGTCAAAAGATCTTTACCGAAGTGAAACGAAGTGGAAAAAAAAGTGTCTTTATTTTAACACAAATTTTTTAACCTCCACATCCTCTCTCTCTGTTGAAACGTCATTCTTCACTTCACTTCAGGCGGGTAGTTCCGAATGAATCATGGAATTCATTTTCTGATTTTTATTTTGTTCTTCCTGGAGTTCTTTAGCGCGGAGATTCGCTACGATGGTAATTAAATCAACCACCCATGCCATAATTCACGATGCCAAGGTTCGCGAACTATGGTTGGAGATTCACTTCACTAGATGAGGAGGAGGTTTCCTGTTCGAATATTTTTCCGAACGCACGCTTCGCATTCTTTTTATGAAAGCTCTCTTTTGATGATAAAGTGAAGAGGATGGAATTTTTTTTTTATCCCAGGTTTCTTGTCCTTTTTTTATTCTTTAAAGTGTAACTGTTTGCTTAAGTGCTGTAAAGGCTAATTGAATTCGTATTTCGGGTGTCAGAAGTGATTTTAGGTTGTTATATATAAGTTCTGGCTGCTGTCCGATTTTTTTTTTTAACTGTAGGCATTGGTTTTTAGTTCAAATATTTTTGCTGTCGATTCTCAGAATTCTGGAGCAATTCTTAACGGATTTTTTTCCCCTGCTGGAACTTTTTTGTTGCTGGAATGCGTTTTCTTTTACTTTTTTTTGTGATTTTGTGTGTGTTTATAGAATTTATTCCCCCTTTTTTTTATCCTACAGTTATTGGAATGGCGAATGCCGTCGGAGTTTTGAAAATTTCTTTTTATTTTACTTTTCACGTGAGCCCATTATGCTATTATTTTCACAGTCAGATTTGCAATGGATCTGAAAGCGTGAAAGTTTCCTTTCAAAGAGTTCACTTATATTATTTATACTGTCGTGTTTTTGTTGTTCTTGAATAAAAATATTTGTTTTTCGTATTAACTTGCGAACATAGCTTATATATATTATGCGTTAATATTCGAATTAAAACTATAAAAGAAATTTGTTTTAAATCTGTCAAAGTTCTACGTTTAGAAAATGCTGTATGGAATTTTGTTTGTCGCTCATTGTACTGTATATAACTGTGTATACTTATGTTTTTAATTGTTGAAAACTGTAGAGCGATGGACGTTAAAGATTAAACTAAAGGTGTTAAAGTTTGGGTTCAATGAAGGTTCCTTCAGTGTAACAATTATTTTTTAATTTTAGTTTGATTGCACAAAGACTATGCATTCAGTTGACAAAAATAATGGGCCAAGACAGTACATAGACAGTTTTTCATAGCGACCACGTTGTCTCCTCACTTGGCCTCTACTGAAGACAAGTGGTCGCAAGAGTGCGCTTCTGCAGCTTGAGGAAGTCAGTTTCAGTTATTATAACATGAGTGGTTACAAAACTAAATATGTTGGACTTCATAATACTTAAGCCTCTCAAAAAGCCGTCGTATGGCTTGGAGAATATGACTCCATCTCGCTCTCATTTTATCGATGTTCAGATAGATGAGTTGCGTCATCAATTTCGTAAGAAGCTTTAGTTGAAAATGAAATTTAAAAAACATCTGTCTGAAGAGCATTTCAATATTCGTAATAAGGTGCTTAGTAGTAAGCAGTTTCATGGATAATATCTATGCCAATTATACATATCAAATCATGATTTCCATTCTAGTAAATTACAGTATTCGTGGAAATCTATTGATGATGAAAAATTAACCAATAAAAATGAAGGGCGTAATTGCTGTGGAAGTGTAGACAGTGCACTCTCAACGAATGCTAATTCGTATATCCAATGAATGACCCATAATCACGATTTTTTGACAGCTATTAAATTAAATATTGATCAATCACTTTTGAACAATAGTTTGAAGTATTATGATTTGCTAAGCTAAATTAAAAGTAAAAATTTGAATTTTGAAGTTATTCATTTGATAAAATTTATTCCAATGTTCGATTGGTGTTGAAAGAACTGCGTTTAAAATTCCATTTTGCTGTCTTCGTATCTCAAAAACAGGATAAAGGCAATGGAAATTAACGAATAATATTTTATCATTAGATTCAAACAAATGTAGATTTTTCCTTTCTTTTCATTTTTTAAATCAAGATTCGTGAATTCGGAAATATTTTTATATATTCGTGAATTTTTTTGAAAAATAAATACGCTTAAATTCACCGATATGTGATGATATGAAGATAACTTTATACGGTTTTGTTGTATGTACTTTTAAGTTCCATTACTGTGCCATTTGCTTAAAAATGCGTTTTTGGATTAATTCTTCAAATAAATCGTCATAAATAATTTTTACGAAAAGAATAATAATATTCATGAACTAAAATGAATTGAATTCCATCGTCACATCTTCTTTTGGCTATTATGCATTATTTAGCTTCCATAATATCTGAATAAATATCATAACACGCACTCAGTATAATTTATCTAGATCAATATTTTTTTGAATATATATTTTCCCAAGGGAGGTATGATAAAGCACCACGTGTTATGACCAATCAAACACCAATTTTCTCTCAATACGTTTTCGGAAAATTTTTTCAAAAGGTGTGTTATTCCTCTCCATAATATCCAACAACTAGAATGGAGAAAATATTTTGAGTAAACGGAAAACCCTAATTACAATCTAGAGCACAGTACTGTTAGGAAACGCACTGCATCTCATCCGTCATTGCTGAAATTGATACGTGTCACCTATACAATTACCAATCGGCAGTCATTTGGAAGTTAATGTTGAAGTATGGGATTCGGTTGAACGGTTTTGTTGAAACACGGTCAGTATACGCCTACTTCTCCGTCCATTCAATTACGTAGCGATTTATTGCATTTTTTTTAAAAAATGTATTTGCATGATGCATGTGCCGAAAGTGGGAAAATATAACCCTTGTAGGTTTCAGACGGTTGTGGTTTGTGATTTACTCAGCATTTTCAAAAGAAACTAATACTTAGTGAACGTTGAAGCAGTACTTTCCCTGGCTTCAGGGAAACTAATAACTGTTAGGTTGCCTGCTGCTGAAATTCTATGAAATTTTCACTTCAGCTTTAGGTAGAGAAGTTTTTCATGGTGTAAAGTGTTTGAAAAAATAATTATTTTGATACTTAATGCTTCTCGGAAATATACTCGTATTATATGAAATTGATTGTCATACTTAAAATTGTTATGAATAAATCATGGTTCTACAAAAATACACTAAATGATTTCTTAACATTTCCTATTACATTCAGATGAACGTTATTTTTACCTTTTTTGTAAGCAACTGAAAATTTTTGACCAAAAATCGTTGCTTGGCTTATTTTAGTACATGTATGTTCATATTCTGGAAATAGTCGTGAAAAAGAAAAATCGAATGATAAAACCACTGAACTTCTAGATTGCTCAAGGAAGTCATTTTGACTGCTTTTTAATTTCAATTAGAAAAACAATTATATACATAATGATACAATTTATTAGAATTTTTTAGAATATATTTTTTTCCAAGTGAAGTAAATTTTTTTATTGTTGATATTTACTAATATGTTGTTATGTAACTGTAAATAATGTAAAAAAGTATTAATTTTAAGCCAATCTTTGTACGCATTAGTTATTCTTTCACAGTGCAGTCGTTTTGACTGCTTTTGGGCTATAGGTATGTACTAAGTTTCAGTCTTTCTAGTGTTAAAATACCGGAACACCAAAACAATTTAAACACCCGGAGCAGAGTCGGCTCTAGCAATTTTGCTGCCCCGGACAAAAATGAAAAATGCCGCCCGTTTCTCCAAAGCAGATAATTATAATTAAAAAAGATAAATAGTTCGCATAGATACACACCAATAAAACTTGAATAATTTGAAATTAAGGGCATAATTACTTGTTATTTCAAACGAGTAAAAATGTAAAATAAATCGCCCATTCCAGCAGGCCAATTTCTTCGAAGATCACAAGCGATGGTGGAGATCACAAGCGTTTGTTTTAACGTATACTAATTACACTCAAGACTAAAATAAAACATATCCTGTGGCTCTATATCTACTAAAAACTCTTATTACCCCTATCTCTTTTTGGATAGCGGACATCGTATGGGTGAAAGGAATGTCCGTTGTAACCCCACTCCTGAATGGGACGAAAGTTCTACTGAAAGATGTGTAAACATATCAAATTTCATAATTTAACATATGCTCCTGCCTCGAACCCTTCAAGTTTCAATATAAAAGAAAACTGACATGAAACATACACAGTTCAAAATAAGGAAATTAGATACGTTATGAAATACCATATTCACACATTGATATATTTCAGAAAATTTATAAAGTTTTTTTGTAACGGAAAAAAATATTTTTTAAATTCGATCCAAATGCCACCTTTAAAGTTTGCCGCCCCGAACTGGGGTCCGGTTTGTCCGGCCCTAGAGCCGCCCCTGCCCGGAGAGTGGTTGTTTTGCGTTCAGTTTCTATCAGTACATTTTGATTAATCCCCACGTTCTGTGAGATAGGGAATCGCAATGGGAAGAATAATAGGGATATCATAATCACATGGTATAATGAAGGGATATAGTAAATATTTTTAGAAATTGTTAAGGGGGTTGGCATGCAGTTAATCTTTGGTGATAAATCTCTGGCATAGGGATAATACATAAGTAATGTTCTTTATATCTCTCACTTCTTTCCTCTTCGATCTAAGTTAAGTGTTAGAAAAGAGAAATAAATGTCTAACTAAAGAATATTTTCCTACAGTATTGAACAGGGTTTCAGGAAATGGGATTGCGTAATTCGCTGTGCCATAAAGAGGTGTGAAAAACTGATGTTACTGATACATTAATATCTTGTTCAAATCCACAACTTACAACACTTCAGTTACTGACGAAGTTCTTTTTTTTTTTTTTTTTGGTATGTATGAAAATGATTTCTTTTTTAATTTAAAAAAAAATTAAGACTTGAAGTAATTATTCAAATTAATCAAGATAATGATCTTTCCTTTCGCAAACAATTTGTTATTTTTTAAAAAATAATTAAATGTATAATTCCTTAAAAAAACTTTTAATGTAGAAAAGAGATTATTTAAATTTTCTGTATAACTTAAAATTTAAGATGTTGATGTTTAATTGATAAGCATAACTGTATTATTTATGTTAATTTTTTTAACCAGATTTTTTCAATTTTGTACTAAATACAAAAATAAATTTTTTTGTGCGTTGAAAGATTTAAAAAAAAATTCATTGATATTAAATTAAATTAAAGTTCGGAACCTGGGCTGTGCAAACAGATGAAAAACAGCCTTTCTTTTCTCCTTTTATAACTTTTTTTTTCGAGTTTCAATATTTAAAGTTTTGAGTTACTCATTATAAACATAGCCATTATCAATCCCGAAACGGGAAAGGATTTATTATATCTCATTATCCTTACTTAAAAAATAATAATTTTATAACAGTAAAGACCTTTTTGTTTTAAATTTTGAAAATATCCATTTCATCTTGACGACTTTCCGTAAAATAAAACCTTTTTCTAACTCATTAAGCTACGAACACAATTCCCACATCCCCCCCTCCTTCTGATTCGTGTTCTTAGATTTATTTACGTCTGACTGCAATTGTCTCCCAACTGATTCGTTATTCCAAACGTTAGCATATTTTGTTGTTCTTTCACTTTTCTTTCAATTTTTCGTATCTCATTTTCTATGACCCATTTGGAAGAGAGTCGAGACGGCGATGCTTCACAAAACGTGCTCTTGGCCCGCATTTATTAATTTTGTTTTTCTTTTGCCTCGGAAGAAAAATTATTCTGAAAATGACCAACAATGGCGGGGAGCGGAGGGAAAAAAAATGTTTGTGGTCACGTTTTTTGTTTCATTGATCTATTTCTTTAAAGATGACCTAAGAGCATTGTCCGAATTTTATTGTGTTAGATTTTTTTTAATGTTTGCACGCGTTTATTATTATTATTATTTTTTATTTATATTGCAGTTGTGTTAGCTCATACTTTTTTCGAAACGAAGTATAAATCTTTAAAGAAGTTACGCCCATTTCACAGGCATTTTAGGCCATAATGTGAATAATTATGATTTTTGTTATAGATTTAAGTTGCTATTTATAAGGTAGATATATTAATAGTTTCATAAATATTGAACATAAAGAGTTGTTTACGCTTTTCTTCTATACTTAGGTATTTTTAAGGGTTATCTTTTATGTAAAAGTAAGTATAAGCAAATGAGTAACTATGTAACATTCAAGTTAGTGGCTGATTCTGGCAATATCTTTCAGTTAGAGCTGGAAAAATATTTGTAAAATGTTTTAAACTGAAGTACAAATGGTTGAGTATGTGAAATTTTCATTTATTGTATTTTTATTCTATTTATTCACTTTTGGAATTCGGAACGATTTATTTCGTTTTTATGAGCAGCATTAATGGAAATTTTTTAAAAAAATTAACAAAAAGGTTTTAATCAAATGGAATTAGACTATTCTGAACATTGGAATTCCATGGATCGATTTATCAATTTATTCTTGCAGCCTTCAGAGATCTAAACAGAAAATAAAATAAAAGAATTCGAACATGTTTTTGAGCGCGAAAGCAATAAACCTTGATTTGGAGACGTCTGGCGTCGAGAAGTGCTCTTGTTCAACCATTGGCATTTTAATGAGCGAGTAACGCAATATATGATTTATGAATGATAATGAAATCTACGCAAACATTCACTGTATTCGAAAATTTATGAATATCTAGAGTTAAGATGTTTGACTAGTATTTCAGATTCTTGATTTGAATGTAGTGAAATAAAAAAAAAAGCATTATATCTAATACGCACACACAAAATACTAAAAATTTACAGTACTTTCTCAATTTGTCTGCCTCTAAAATTTTTTTTGGTTTATTACTATGTCTCCATATTTACTTAATATGTATTGTGAAGTTTGAGACGGTATAAAATTTGATAACAGCGTGAAGTTATCTTTCTGATAACAGTATAAAAAAAGTTTTTTTTTATCGTCTTTAACGTTAACAATAGTGAGACTCGTGAATATATATATACGTCACGTTTCACCGTACAGTTTTTTTTTTTTTTCTTTTTTGTAATGTAAAATATAGTTTTAAAATATCAGATCAATTATAAAAAGTTTATTTAAATTTTTAATTAATAATGCGACAGAGTGAAAAATTTTATGTAGTTGTTTCTTTATTACATTCTTAGTTTAAATATATAGTGCTTTCTGTTTCTCGGGATTTTAGAAACTTGTGTCAAATAAGGTAATGAAATCTTTGTGTAACTCATATAATTAATTTTAGAAAGATAATCTATGTGGAGTATCAAATCGATTTCACATGCAAAATATTCACTGGAAAATTTTGAAAAACATTTATTTAAAAGGTAAAACTATTTTCAACAAATTTTTCGTCTTAGAAAAGGACGTTAATTTTCTTGTATTTAGAATTATTTAAATTTCCTAAATTTTAATGTGTGTCTTTATCTCGTCTAATTCAAGTAAATGGACAGTGTTGAATATATTGAGCAATAGGATGTCTTGATAACATATGGGCTTCGACAGCAGTTGTCCTTTTTGAATATTTCTATTTTTTATCAAACATGCTTAATTTTAATGACCAACGTACCCCTTAAATTTTTCACATTTTTTAAGCCGAACAAGATCAGCGTGATCAGTATGGATTGTGATATTTTTACTATATAAGTATTGAATCAGTACTAATCATCAGCATGTTTTAAGTTAAAATAAAATAGTAATATAAACTCACATAGTTGATATTTTTTTACTATATACATGTTGCCAGAAGTATATTATATGAACATTCGTACAAAATGGTATCATTCTTTTAAACATTGTATTTCTAATTGTGTAGCAACAACAACAAAGAAAAGCTATCACGAATAATTTCACGAGAAGATATAATTCATTAAAGAGTGTGAAATAATAAAATTAAATAAATTTAGTGATAAAAAAGTTTTAAAATCTTAATAGCATTTTCCGGGTCACTAATTCCCATTATTGATATTCGAATTGGCTGGATAGCTTTGCAATTTGCACAGGGATTAAAGTTTACTTAAAATAGCAAATTAGTTAATAATAGAAATCACATGGAAAAAAAAGTTAAATTTGTTTGAACTAATCTTAAAATAGAAAGAATACAAGTTTGATTTTGTTATGTTTCATTTTATTTTATGCAGTTTTTGTTAACCAATAGTTTTAATTTCATTTTAATAATTTTTTTAAGTTACGTGACATTTATAAATATCCCTATTTCAATTGCGTGAAATTTAGCGAAAGTATCTACTCACATTGCGAAAGATAGGTATTTCCTTTTCATGGCGTTAGAATTTCAATCATCTGGCTGTAAACATTTACGGTGTTAAAACCGCTGTCAAAAAGTTACTCAAGTCTTAAAGCAGCATTAAACATCGATAAAATTTCTAGTCGCTATTATTTATAGCTTATTCAAACATCGTTAACTAAAAATACTTGACTTTTTTTTAGGAATCGTCGTAAAAAAGAAACATTTCTAAAGCCTCTTTATCGTCGATGGCAATATCAGATGACTGCAAATCGGTGCGAGCCTTTTGAAGTCGAAAGTGGTATCGTGTGTTATTTTTTCCTCCTATCAAACTCATCGGGTCCATCATCAGCCCAGCGTGATGGTTTACCACACACACCGCGGGTTGTCAACGCCCAGCACTTCTTGGGTAACTGCACCTTTCACAAAAGTTTCCTAGTCTGCGATGATCGAAAAAAAATGACGTCATTTCTGGTGTCAAAGTCGACAGCGAATTTGTAAAGTGGTCATTGCTGCAGGTGGTCGTTGAATGAAGAATTACTGTAGTGAAAATAATTGAAGTTAGAGGCAAACAAGGGTAGAGTGAAGAAATAGATATAAAAAATGAAATAATTTATAAACATTCTCCTGGAATATTTTACTATAGGACTTCACACGGATAGAATTTCTAAAAATATATGTAGTGTTTCTCCGGATTCGAATGAATACATTTTATTTATTGGATGAGATCAATTAGTTTGTTTCAGTCGTTGAGGGATGAGGGCTTAATACTTTATCCACATTTGTTTAGTTAAGTAAAAAAAAAGTAGCAAAACACACACACTGCAAGACATTAACACGCCCGGTTTACGTGGTGTTTACAAAAACAGTCGTTTTCGCCCCCGAGATCTCGTCTATTCACAGTCATGGTCAACCGGAAGCTATTAAAATCATATGATTGCCGTTAAAGGCTTTTCTGATAGACTCGCATACGCGTGTGGTACAAGATTGCATTATCCTGCCTTAAAAAAACACTGAAGTTTTAGTTACTGTCGAGTCCTTCCCGAAGGGAAGGGAGGAAAGTTGCCTGAGCCTGAGACAAGTTGAACTTCTACACGATAGATGGCGAGCGACACCACCTATCTCCACCTCCTCAAGTTAGTCATGGGCTGCAGGAGAGCACTCTGCACCCGTGGTTTCTGCTTTGGCCGCCCCTTAGGGCTTTCGGACCCACTGAACACGTACTCCGTGTGTGCTCGAAGGGTATTTGGTGGCATCGGACATCGAACCCTGGCCCTCAGGTCTGGAATCCGATGCTCTAACCGCTTGGCTACCCACGGCACAGTTTTGGGGATATAAGGATGTCCCCCCCCCGTTTTAGGAGGGTAAACTAGAAATTAATTATCATGCAAAGTCTTGGAGGGCGGAAGACCATTATGAATTAACCCCGAAGAAAAAATTTAGGGGAATTTTCCATATATAAGATTCATTTCAAAAGTTACTGTCTAATATGTAATTACATATTACTATAATTTGTTTATTGTCTATGAAAGAAAGCCTTGAAACCCCCAGAAATCAAATATTGTTTTCCTAAACGTATCACAAGTTAATGTTAAGTAGAATAAAATATTCTGATTATATAGAATTCGTTTTGAATACACAGTGAATGATATTACATCAATTATTTTTTTATCCTGATAACAAATGTAATTCACTCTATATAAATAAATTTCATATGTATATCGTCAATATTATTGGGATGAACACGTAGTCATTCTACTATTGTTTTAAAGGAAACGTTACATTTTTAAGATATTTTAGTGAAATCAAAGGAGAAGAGTTATGTGAAATTTGTATTTTCAATGAGTATTCAAGGATTTTAATAAAACGATTATCGTGATAAAAAAACTAATCTATATCACCTAAACACATCTATATCACCTAATAAACGTTTTAAAAGTTTCCAAAGTCTTCTTTAAAATGATTATATCTGTAAAAAAATATAATTATACATAATTGTTATTTAAATACTCCATATGGCGCCTCAAAAAAAAAAAAGTAATAATTTGAAATTTTTTTAAAGCTTTTAAGTGTATGGCATCTTTGATGGTCTGTAATTTGAAATTATGCATCACCCATTTATTCCATTCTTCATCAATCATCTGGGGGATAGAAATAGTCATTGGTCGCAGACGTTCTTCGAAATAAAAAAAAAAAGTTATAACTAGTACTTACATTTTTTTAATGATGTTATGAATATAATTTGACTGTGAGAACCAGAAGTCTACTCTTTTTTTATAATGATCGAAGATAAACGTCTTAAGGATTGCTATATAATACAGTTTTACAAGTAAAAAAAGAATCAAAGTTTAGAAAATGACCAAGTCTTTATTCGCTTTTCTTTCTTTTTAGAAAAAAAAATGACCCAACTATTCGAAACTAAAATAACACATAATAGTGGCATTCAGAATTCGTAGGAGATTTTAATTATTAATTATATATTTTTCCTACATAAGAAATAATAACTCAAAAATAACTGATAGCTTTTGTTCTTTTATCATTTTCCAACGAAATTTAATATGTTTCTTTAATGGTTTATATAAAAGCTTCTGAGTTCCCACTGTAACATCATGATTTTATCATTTTTCTTTACCGAAGTTAAATTCCAACTGAGCAAAAATGTGCGAACTATTTATTTACTTTTTGTTGCTATTCATTTTTGAGTGAAAATTCTTTCATTTCTTGGCTAATCTAGTTGTTTTATTTTAATTGAAAATTCAATAATAGAAAATGGAATATTTCCACAGCATTTAATGTGGGAAACATTTTAAATTACATTACGAATAATTGAAATGAAGCGCAGCAAAATCACTTTTATTCGAAAACGTGTCTTGGAAAAAAAAAAGAAAGAAAAGAAAAGAAATCACTGTGAAACTTTAAATTATGTATTCTTTTCTTGTAATAATTTTTTTGTGTGTGTGGAATCTTTTTTTTTGTTTTATTTCATTATCATATATAATAGTCAGGTTTTAAAACTCGAACTGTAAACGATAGGCCTTTTACCCCTTTGCGAAGTATTTTTGCGAATATAACTCGTTTTGCATTATCATTTTCTTAGCTTTGTTTTTCTTTATTCAAACACATTTGTGGGAATCTAATCACGTTTTTTGATGAATTTACTCATTCAAGCTTCTAAGTTTATTTCGCCATTAGTATTCAGAAGCAGAATACAATATATTAGTACAATTTCATCTTAAAAATTGTCTTGATATATTTAGGAAAAATGGTAATGAAAGTGCTGACATTTTTTTTATCTGTTGTATTTGTTCACTATTCCTTTATCTTAAAGAGAGAGAGAGAAAAGAATAGTTGCTATTTTTCGAATGCTAAATTGGAAAATTTTTAAATTTTATTAAATTTTAAAAAAATCTTTTATAATGATTCTTTTTCCCTCTCGCTGGGTAAATGTAAGAAGAAATATTATAATTGATAAAAAAATTAATGATAACTATCATATGATCTTCATTTATATTAATTACTATCAATTTATTTTATTTATTACTAGTAACTAGTGGCGTATACAAGGGGGTTGGGAAAGTGGCGGACCTTCCCATTGCACTTCCTTTTTTTTCAGGTTAGGTATGATCCAAAGTATGTCTATAGTTTGTAAAATAATTCCAAACAAAGATAACAATAATTTTAATTCTAATTGATGGAAAAGAAAGGAGAAAAGTAAATACTTAAATTGTTGTACTTACTGGTAATTTAATTAAATAGTTATCAGTAATAATTTATTTTATTAGTTAATGCTAATTATTTATTTTATAGTTTATTTTTTACTGTTTTTTTCGACTTTCGACCCTGGCCCCCTTCCCTCCTTGAAAAATTCCTGAGTGCACCACTGCTAGTAATATAATTAGTTTATTTTTTTTTCTGATATAGAATTATCTCATGACAAAAATAAAGTTCCATTTTCTATTTAGCAAAAATTCTGATTTGCTGATTAAAAAAAAAAATTTTTAAATCGAGGTTGCAATTTTTAAGATTGTTGGTACGCAGGCACCAAATATTTTGCATAATCCTGCCCGATGTACAACGGAAATAATAAATCTTTTCAAAACTGAGCATGTCGATTCAAGCCTGGTTATTCCAAATTGTCCTCATCCTCTTTTACGACAGTATCGAACGTTTTGTATCGATTCCCATACACCTGTTGCTCGCGTAGCCCACGTGACACAGTCGGGGTGTTGTTCTTTTCGTTCCTGATTAACCTTCGTAAGGCCACAGAGCCTGAAGGTCTTTTACCCACTCTTGTTTGTCAGGTCGCAGTGTGTGTGAATTGGGATGTTAAAAATACAAGTGAGGAAAAGGGACCTCTCTGCCAACAGGTGGTTGAGGACTTGTCTGGGGTGTGTGATCTCTGATATTTTCTAGGATTCTTCCGGTCGTGTTCAATACTCTTTCCGTCTCTCTCCCCTTTTTTGTTTTTTTTTATAGGATTGTGTTTTCAACACCCTGGGAAAAATATTTTTTTCCCTCTTGTTTTGTATCGGATGTATTGTAAAGAATGGCGATGAAAGGGAGAGGGTTGAAAAAAATTGGAAATGTAACAATATTGATATGATGAAGAAAAATCTCTTTACAAAGGACATTGACTTACTTCCATACAAAGATCTAGGTTCAGAGTTGTGAAATTCAAGAAGAAGGGGAGGGGGAGTTTTTTAAGTCTATGACAGTGTTAAAATGTTGACGACATATCGATGTTGTCTAAACGTTTGTGTGTGCTCCCTCAAGATATTTTTTACATTTTTTTCTAATAATTTTCAGATTATTATTATTTAAGATTATTACATTCATTCGTTTTCAAAACTGATATCATTTGCACAATCCTTTAATTTTTGTAAGGATTAGTAATGGAAAAATAACTCAATAAATTTCTTTAATTGATTGAAAAAATTCATATTGATTCTTAAATTCTCCTTCAGACAATATAATTAAAAACTCTTAATACATTTATTAATACGTTATCTCTAAATACATTTATCTCCACTGTTGGCGCTGCGATCGTCACCCACACTTGTACATTCTCTTGCAAGGGAGACACTGCACAAAGCAGTCGCAATAAATGTTTATGCCTTAAAATTCGCATATTTAATTAAATACAGCACCATTCGCACTAATATCCACAATTTTTTTCCTTGTTTATCTGTTTCTACTACAATCAGCTAAAGCGATTAGCTAGTAATAATTCGAATTTTAAAGCTGAAAATATCTATTAAAGTAAACTAAAATTCCACTCTTTATTTTACAGAATTAAATAAATGGGTGAAAGGAGCCTAAGAGAAAATTATTCTTCCTGTTTGAATGATATTCTATGAGATATATTGGCTCTCTACAATTTTAATAGTTATAAATTATTATTTCCAATTGGGAATTTTTTAAATAACGAGTAAATGATTCCATTAAAAAAAAATTTTTTTTTTCCCATCCCACTCAACGTTTTGTACATACCCGTGAAAAATTAGAAATGCTGTACATTTTATTCCCAGTCTTTTTTTTTTTTTTTTTTTTGTAATATTGTTTTTTAATCCAATATTTCACTACCCTATATTTTGGTGAATTCGTTGGCAGAATTAAAGAAAAGTCACGAAAATAATATACTGTAATTAATTTTATTTTCATATTATTTATGGTACTTTGTTTTTTGAAATACTCAATATAAATTTATCTTTTATACTTGAAAAAAGAAAGTGGCACATCTTGCTTAGCTGAATGTTTATTATATCATTTAACTTGCTGTGATCGTTTTCAGTGCACTGTAATATTACCAGATTTTTCTACAGAAATTTCAATTCCATTTCAACAAGATACGATTGTTTTTCTATTTTCTCCTCGTATCTCAGTTTCCGTAGAGTTTTCGTTGGTGTCTAGTAAACTATTATATGGAACCCCATTTGGAATTAAATGTAAGAAACATGAAAAGAAATAAATCTTAATTTAAATAAAATACCATTTGGAGACTGTTGTTTCTCTCTCCCCCTACCCCTCACTTTTTGTTTCTTCTCTTTTGATATTTAAAGAAGGAAATGAATATCCACAAGTTAGTCCATAAAAATTTGTTTTAGATCGTTATTAAAATATGGAGAGGAAAGTAATGAAATATAAGAGTGAAAAAAATAAATATTCAATTTATAAATAATAATTCACTTAAATTTTATCTCGAGAGATTTTAATTCACAATGCTCTTGTGAGCTCCAAGATTTCGCGTGATAATTAATTTTTATCAAACCCGCCAAGTGGGAAATAATCACAACTTTATCTCCCCAAAACTTAAATGTTAGAGTTTTTAAAACAGGATGATGCAATCTTACATCACCCGCATATTTGTACCAATCAGTAAAACCTTTGTCGGAAACCATATGTTTATAACAACTTCCGGTGAACTAAAACTATGAAGAGTCGAGATCTCCGAGCAAAAAAAGAATGCTCATGTGACTGTCTCAAATGTTCACGTGTTTGTCTATTTGTATTTGTGCTGTACTTCATATGTTGCCGCTTTACCGTTTGTTCGGCAGTAAAAATGTGAATGTTTAAATTTTAAAAACCTCCGCATCCTTTTCACGTTTGCAACAACCTGAAAAAAAGATCTTCATACCAAATGCCTTAAATCCAGTGGCGCACACAAAAGGGGGGGTCCTGGGGGTCCGGACCCCCCTAAACCCTTGATTTTTTTCCCGACTGATTACAATTCTAAGTACATAGTACGTAAAATTTAATTAAGTATTTGTTATTAATGATTAATTTTATTAATTAATGCTAATTATTTATTCAATAATTAGTTTTTTACTGTGTTTTGTTCCCGAAAATCAACAAAATCAAAAGGAGCATGATACAACAATGGTTAACTTTCGACCCCGGACCCCCCTTGAAAAATTCCTGTGTACGCCACTGCTTAAATCACATATACCCAGAATCATTACACATATACACATAACTATATGTAATCTTTGTAATAATTGTATGTCTCCACATAGCATTTTTAAAGGATATCTTTTATTTTATGTTTATAGTTATACAATAAAACAAAAAGCTAACTTTATTTTTTCATTACGGAACAAAATAGTTAATTTTTTATATTTCGTTTTCTATTTTAAAAAAAGCAATTACAGTTCGGTGCAGGATTAAAAAAAAAGAAAAGAACAGTATGGTCGTCAACAAAGAAATTAAAGTTGTGTCGTTAGCATAAATGTTTGCATTTCTGTTTCCTTCACGGTATATTCATCTTTCTGCTCAGTGATAAATATTACGCCATCATCTTCGCGTAAATGGACATAAACGACTACGACTGCTGCGGAAGGATACATAAAAATAACTCTACCTGTGCCCCAGACTAAACTGAGCATTATGTTACGTATCATTCATCATCGTAAACATTATCTTCTTTCTTCCTACTTTTCCACTACATAAAAAGAACTGCCAACTTCAGGTATCCTATTTCAAAAAATAATATAAGTAATAATAAACGAACTCGAACGCTGGCAACGAAAATAGAATTCGAAAACTCCGAATATAATACTATCGTTTGCTAGAACATTAAACTTCGTTTTTTTCTTTTTCTGTTAAAAACTCTTTGGAAGTTTTGTTGAAATTTTTCTCACGAAAACTTGAACTTAGATCCCTCGGGTCGTTTCTTTTTTTGTCTCTTATTGCCTTTTTTTTTTTTTTTGCTATTATTTTCTGTTCCGTGACGAAAAGAGCAGAAGTAAATATTCTTGGAACGAGGTGGGAAAATAGGTAGAATCAGATATCAGTAATGTTTGCATTTTTCGTGCATGGATGGAGTCTTTTTTTTTTCCTCTTTTTTTGGTTTTCCTAGGAAATGAAAAAGACATGTTTTTATCCTTTTTGCAGCCCGGAAAAAGTATGGTTATTATATTCTTGTAAAGGTAGGGTAACATTGACGACAAAGAAAAAAGCATAATGTATTTTTGATGTCCTCTAACTCACATTCTGTGGTAACTGTGTCGATATATAATCTGATTATTGTTTACATTTGTTTCGATTGTATTTCGTTTCCTTTATATGGACGAAAAATTTCTTTGTCTATTTTTTTATGTATATTACTCAATTGGATTTTAAGTACAGGGTATGATCAAGAACACTTTTAAAGGAAATTCTTAAAATGAAATGCGTTATTTTATCTTATGTTCTGTGTAATCTAATAACATTGCAGTGTTAATATACATGCTTTTCTTGGTGTTTCTTCTTTCTTCTATGTTTTTAAAGTATTAAACTTATTTCCGTTCGAAAATTGTTGAGTTGAGACTACTTTATGATTCCATTTTATATTAAAAAAATCTTTTGAAAATAATTTTAAATTCTCTGAAATTAAAACAGATGCTGAAAAAATAAAATGTTTTTGTTGCAGTATGCAGGTTTTAAAAGTTATGCATTAAAGTTAACATACATGCTGCAAAAATATATTAAGATTTTAATGTATTCTGTGTATGTGCGTGCAGGAACTAGGAAATCCTGAATTTATGTAGATGATGTTTAAGGAAGACGGACACTCTGATTTAGACATGCACAAATAAAAAGAAAGATACAATGTGTGTGTGACAATCATCGTTCCGCGTCGTGGTTCGCGCCAACTTTTCCACAACGTTCTTTTTTCAGCTGGCAATGCATTCATTCCCTTAAGGGGACAGTGGACTTTCAAAAACTTTTTTAATTATTAAGTAAGAGTAATGAAAATTTATGAGCATATATACTGGAATACAACTAGATCAACTATATCTTTAAAAAAATTTTCAATTAAAATTTTTTTTTTTTAAATTTAAAAAATTAATAATTTTTAAATTTTTTTCAAAACATTCCATGCGTTTCAATTTTTTATTTTTTGACTTCGTCTAACATTATTAATGTTTATTAGTACACGTTACACATAAGTGGGTATTATTTAGCAATTTCATGCACCGGTTAACTTTTTAAAAAGTTTTTTGTTTATTTGCACTTAATTTTCTGTAAAATAACAGATTTTGTACACTAAAAATGAAATTTAACTATCTAAATAAAGTCAAAATTTTAAATGGATACCCAGATTTATTTATATACTTATCAGTATTCTTCACGAGAAATTTCAAGCAATTTGCTCAAAAATTGAGACGCATGGAACATTTTAAAAGCACGTAAATCTGAAAAAACAAAGTTTTGAGAAAAAGTCATTTTAAAAATGTTTTTCCACTTACCTTTCATAATTGTTGTTCTGATATTATTAAGCATCCATTTTATTTAATAACAGACATATTTATACTAGATTATTTATTTACAAGCATAATTTGAAGAGAGAAAAAAATTTATAATAGAATGCATTGGTTTCACATGGTACAGTTTTTCGGTAAAATGTTTTCAATGTTAGTGCAAATAAATATTAATTTACTAAGAAAACATTTAAAATTTACCAGCACCATATGTTTCCCCTTCTTTTTTAATGTTCTTTGTAATTTTGGATGATTTAGCCAATTTATTGATTATTCTTTTCTTTCTCCAATCACTAGAATTCTTTTTTTTCACTCTGCGCTAAACGTCGTTTATCACGTTTATGCGAAATGTCCACAGATACAGAACTTAACTCATTGTGTTCAATAGCTAAACTATTGAAGCAGCCAAAATTATATCCACCTATGGCAGATATAACACCCATTTCAAGTCGCTTTTTAGAAACAAAAGTTTCTTTTGAGCAGTTTTTCCAAATAACACTATGGATGCTTTCGTTGGCATTCTGAGTTTTTCCCGCACTGCATCTTTCTAAAAGCTCATCGTTTACAAGCCTTTGATATACTGGAAGTATTTTTTCCAGAACTTGTTCCGACAGCTTAGTTTTCATCAGTGAATGGGACATAGGGTTCTCATTTTTAGCCAATGCCCTCTGGTAAAAGCACCATGATGTCGAGCCAGTAGGGCATTTACTATGTTTTGGAGTTTTATCTGTAGATGAACAATGAAACAATGAAGCTAAAATTGCGCTTTTCATTTTTCTTACATCTGGCGCATTGTCTTTTATAGCTTTTCTATAAAAGTTAGTCAGTTTCACAATGGTGTTTTCTTTGAGGTTGCCCTCTTTCCGCCCACCAATAGTGATACCTTTATTCCGCCACTCTAAAATTTTGTTACGGAGTCCTGTGCCAAGCCTTTTTGCCACGTGGTTAATGCATTCTTCTTTTGCAATTTTTATGCAGTTACCATACACATTTAATGATGATAAATGTTGATAGGTCTTGGCATCACCATCTGACAAGATGCTCACATATCGCATACCACAATTTTTAATGGATCTTTTCCATAGAATTTCTGCAGCTTTAACCTCCATGGCATTAGAAGATCCTACATAATTTTCGCTGCATTCTTCTTGGTGGGATTTGTACCATATGGAGTACTCAGCACTATTTTCTCCCAAATCCCTTTTTGCGGTAGTGCATTCTGGGCAATATTTGGAAAGGATTTCGTAATCAATAATGAGCCCAGTCAAAATGTCGATAACGATTCCTATCCCATACAGTGACGAATGTCCCCGTTTCTGCCATGTTCCATCATATGAAACGGTGATGTCTATAACACCATTAGCAGTGCCGAGCAAATCTTCATGGTGTTTTCGGACTACTTTTCGGGAAATTTCAAGAATGTCTTCTTTGAAGCTACACTTTTCTTCATACAATTTGTGTAAACATTTTGAGAAAGTTTTCTTATCCATTGCATGAATACCAATAGCCATAGAGAAAGTTCTAATGCTGCATGGCCTTTCCCAATCTTAAGAAAAGCTTCAACGAGCTTTTTATTTGCATCGAAACAATTGCTATCATCATCTCGAGGGCTGGAGAATACAGAATTAAATATTTTCTGCAGCTTTTACATTTTAGCTCTATTTTTGTAGAAAAACCATAAGCACTATTACATTTGACATCCAATGAGCACATATCACATTCATCACATTTTGTGTTAGATAAAAGAGCAGACCACATATCATTATTCATCAAAACATATGCACTGTTCTCACTAGTACAAAAAGTTGATGTTGAAGGAAACATCTGAAGTTTGCTAAGACTTGCATTCAAATATTGTTCCTTTTCACCAGCATGTGAACCTTCATCACTAATAGAGATTTCAGTATCCATAAGTGAATTTTCAGCAAGCAAAATATCAGAGCTTTTAGCACACATAGTAGAATCAGAATCACTTTGCATGTGATTTTTTTCCCATCTCTTTTGTACTTTGGATGCACACAAACTCCTTCTTTTTGATGGCCTACCTTTAGGTTTTCGATAGCGCCGACTAATAGCATCCATTGTAAACAAATACAGAACAATTGTATATGTTTTTGAAGCTTTTTGTGGCTTTTAGATACAAAAAATTTGATTCCGTAAAGATAAATATTACTAAGAAACAGACAGCAATCAAAGATGTGTAATTTTAAAAAGGCAATACTTTCGACTTATGAAAACAAGTGGAAGTAAACAAACAGCAATAAAGCAGTTAAAGGTTGCAGTTAAAATGCGCAGTTGTTAAAACACAAAAATATTAATTCTAATATTTAAAAAAAACACTCAAAAAAAAAATTTTGACAACCTAAGCACATGCTTTTGTTTACATTTTTATGTCCATTTAAAATTTTTTAAATGCTTATAACTTTTTAATAAAATTATTTAGACACATGCGGTTTCTTGCATATGGTTCAGTGAACACACGAAGATCATAATTCACACACAAAAAATTTCCATAATTTGGACGATTTTCGCCAATTTCAAAGTCCACCATCCCCTTAAGGTCGTAGCACTAGCGCCTTCTGTAATATTTGGGATGGCCAGGGAGAACCGAGTGTTATCTCGAATAACTGTTAATACTAAACGTGTGTGTGAACGTCCATTTCAATTGGAATAAATGTTTACTCTATAAAAGTGACTCTTATTTTCTTTTTTGTGTAGATGTACAGACTAAATTTATCCAAAATTAATGGTTATATATTAACCTAATCACATACGGTTAATTGTAATTTTAAAAGTATTAAAGAAGACAAATCCGCAAGTACCTTTGTGGATAAATAAGGTTGATTAAAGCAGCGCTAATAAGTTTTAATAAGGGACATTTAAGAAGTGTAAAAGTTGTGAATAATACTTTTGATAGATGTAGGATCGAACCCATTTCGCAGCCTCGTCAATCTCAAGTACTCTTCGAAGCTCCATTAAATCAGTTGCTTACCAGAAAGGGGGAGGGGGGGAATACAATCTAGATTTGTTTAACGAGCGTGTCTCTGCAATTGTATACTTAACAGTAGTGTGCACAAGGAGAGGATTTTGGGTTTCGCCCCCCTCCCCCATAGACCAAAAGATTTAAAAACTTTTATAATACAGATTATCTTTCGGCACACTCGTCTACATGTTTTTTTGAATGTAACTCCCGTAAGAAAGGTTTGTGTACGTCCCACTCATATTTAATAACACACCAAATGCTAATGAACACACATTCGAGAAGAGATCGGTTAAAATTCGTGTGAGTGCAGAGTCTTCAGCTTTCATTTAGTTTCATTAGCCCGCTAAGAAACTTAAAAGTTGCTCCCTTTGATGCTTCTGAAGTCAACAAATAATCATGGGTGCTTTTCCCTCGATAAAAATCATCCTTTTATAAGCATGTTTAATCTGGGCACATGATTCTTCCCTATAATATAGTGATCAAAAATATGTACCATTGCTGGATAACATTGTAATGACCCAACATTTGTACTGTACAGTGTCGTACACAAGAGGGGAAAGGTCGGGATTCAATCCTTCAGACCAGGGGTGTCAAACTCACCGCCCACGGGCGGCTTGTAACGAACATTTTTGCGGCCCAACCAATGCATCGGCACACAATAATGTCTAATAGTAATATAATTCTTCTCAAATTGGAAAGATAGTAGCAGAGAAGAGATGTCAAGTGCCAGGACGTCAACATTTAATTGTTCTTTTATTTATGTTTTTTTATAATATATCATTCGGAATAAGCCTGCGTTTCTATGAAATTTGATTTTTTTTTGCTGTCCACACACATGTTTGTTTGACCCAAGTTAATCTTTGAGAGTTTGATACACCTTTTCAAGACCCAAAAGATTTTTAATTTTCACCACAGAGATTGCCCCCTCGGCGTTTTCGTCTACGTGTTTTTTAGATTGTAGCCCCTTCCGTAAAAAAGGGGCATGCATATGTCAATGGTAATGTATACCTCATTACCACGGAAGCATTTTATTATCTGAAAAGGGTGTTCACACGATTTGAATAGTGTTCTTCTAACAACAAGCAAAGTCGAACCTTTGTACCCCATGCAGTCGTATTCCTATCTCCTTGTTACTAAAGGCCTTAAGGAAACGTAATCCTTTCTCTCTGCTTGATTGATTCTTATGCAAATGAACCGAAAAAGTATACCGGAAAGAGAAAAGAAAAAAATAGGCTAAAAGAGAGTTTTCGATTGCATCAGCCCACATCTCTCCCAGTTAATTTGGCCGGCCACCCACCATCCGGGTAACTCAGGAGTCCAGTGGGACAACGGGTTTCCCCCAGAAATCGTCTGCTCTTTAGTAAGGGCGCGCCCACCTTTCAGTGACGCACAACACTCGAATGTGAGTGTCCCCTACGCGTGGCGTGTTTCGCGCCAAATTCACTTTCGCTTTGTTCATTGAACTGGTGGTATGTGGGAGGGAATCTGGCATGTTGTGACGTGTTGTAAAGAGGTTTTTTTTTAAAAAATTTCAATTGAGAGGAGTTTCCGGCAATTGTGGAATTTTTGTTCTACTGGGTAAAATAAGGTAGTATTTTTGGTTTCCGTTTGGTATTTTTAAAATTTTGCAATTTTTCTCTTTATTTGCGTTTTTTATCGCAATTCAGCTAACAAATTAAGTACAGCTAGTAATTTTTTCGATGACTTATTGATAGTTTATTCAGTGTTTCGTTTGAACTTTGCTTCGATTTAGTTTTTGTTTACATAAGTTTCGTTCGTGTTTAAATGTAGCTGTATATAACTGCACATAGTGAAAATGTGTTGTATAAAAAAAAAAAAGAAATTAGTTTCATGTGGTATCGTGGTATTTATTGGTATAGTCCCTATATTAAAGCATAAAATCATCTATATCATGAAAAGAAAAAGAAAATAAAATAAGAAATAGAAAATAAAAATGACTTAGAAGTAATGTTACTATAATAACCAATTTAAAACAAATTTGCATTATCTGTTACCGACAAAGTGATAAAATGCATCACAATGCTAAGGTCGCATTCAAAAATATGCGCTAAAATAACTAATTACAGCAATTTTTGCAACCTTATATGGAATGTCTGATATTCCGAATTTTTCGGTAGATAATATCCATTACAGGGTGAGCAATCAATCATGAAAATAAACACTTTCATTGAAGTTCATCTTTGCTGCAGTTAATCAAAAGTTATCAAGAGAAAGAAAAATGTTTCCATTGTTTATGTACTAATACTTGCATTTCGAGTGGTCTCTGTAAAACTGGTAGCTAAACTCTATTGAGAAGAGGAGTCTTCCCACGGCGGGTTGTTGCTCCTCTGGGAAAGAACTTGTCAGAGGGCGATCTGTCAAGAGAAAGAATCCCTCCACGGACCATTGACGTTTCAAATTGGATCGAAAGTGTTGTTCGGTTGTTAAATCCAAATTTACGACGCGTAATTGCCCTCTACTGGGCCTCCGCAATTGATTGAGTTACGGCCCTTGTGTCGGGATCCGGTGAGACAGGAATTTTAACACTGGACACAAAGAGGCAAAGGGAGGAACTGCAAACGTCTTGTTTGATTGAAAAGACGAGTTTGTGTTTCTAAGGTAAGAAAAATTGAAGAGAGAGAGAGGAGAAAGAATTATACTAGTACCTAAATTATTTTCAATGCTTTCATGTTATTTGTGTGCAAGAAGAGAATGATAAGTTTCAATGTCTTTGGAAATCTTTGAAAAATGATTATGACTTTCTAATTAGAGACTGGAAGGGAGGCAGATTCTTTACTTGTCGTCAGAAAGGTAGATCTACTGGACATTATCACATAAACTAAAGACTACTATATACAGTTTTGTATGTAGTTCATGTGCAATGGGAATGTAAATGAGATGATATATGGACAACTTTGTATAATTATAAGGTAACTACGTACTTGATCTTTAGTAAGACAAGCAGGGACGTGTTAAGGCATGGGCCCCAATCTTTCTCGATTCAACCTTAATAAAATCATTATTCGAATAATTTCAACGGTCAAATGTTATTTCCATGTGTATTCTACAAAAAATTGGGAATTTCGGACGATATGTCAACTGGCTACATGTGATAAGCGTCATCCATGTACAGGCATAGACTACCACCATTAGTAGCGCACACAGGAATTTTTCAAAGGAGGGGGTCCGGGGTTGAAAGTTCACCATTCTTGTATCATGCTCCTTTTGATTTTGTCGATTTTCGGGAATAAAACACAGTAAAAAAAACTAATTTTTGAATGAATAATTAACATTAATTAATAAAATTAATCATTAATAACAAGTAATTAATTAAAATTTACGTACTATATACTTAGAATTATAATAAATCGGAAAAAAATCAAGGGCTTTGGCTGGGGGTCCGGACCCCCAGGACCCCCCTTGTGTGCGCCACTGACCACCATGCATTATCATTATTCATTCAATCAAAAGACGGAAGTCCGTTGAGCCGGTTTGTGCTATTGCAAGTCATGCACATTTGTTTGTTTCGGGTTATTGTTTTTACGAGTATTTGACAACGTATGCTATATGTATTGTCTACTTTTGAGGGTTTTAGGTGGTGCTTAAATCTGGGTAGGGGCCCAGGCCCTCAAGAAGTCTTAAGACGTCCCTGAAAATGGCTCTAGAAAATGAGATTTATTACTCGATGCTTTTATTTCTTTTTTTTTTTTTTTTTTATGAAAATAACCTCCGAACAATGCATCCATGGAAAAGTGGAATACCTTTTGGGTACAAAATTTACATTTCAACAGATAATCTAATTATATGCCTAAATCTTAAGAGGTATCAAATATCGCAGCTCCCTTAAAGGCGTTAAATAAGCACACATACTTAATAATGCATACAAATCTTAACAAGAGATACCTCGAATTCAATGGACACTTGAAGAACCTAATGAGCCCAGCTGAATGCACGTGCGCGTGCATGATGAATCGCATCCTAGCAGAGCAACTGATGTAATCGGGACACCAACACAAATACGAGCATTAAAACGCGCCAAATGATGCAACGTCTGACAACCTGCACACAATGAAGCCAGCAGATAGCGGTTGTTTTAACACATTCGCATCAACAAAAGCTACAGGTATTAATAGACGTCTTGAATTAGAGGTAGTACACGGAAAGGAAGGAAAAGGGTTTCTGGATCGTTCAATATTTATCGCTATTTTTTATAGTGGAAGATGAATATCTCTCAAGTTTATAGGAAGCGATGAGACGAATGCTTTTATTGTGTTGTTTTGTCTTTGTTACTGTGTTTTCTTTTGTGGAAGACTGGTTTTGAAGTCTAGCTTTTTTTTAATAAGGCAAATCTTTTTCGCAATCACAAATGTAACAAACCGTTATTATAAGTGTTAAAATTGATGTTCTCTTTTGGAATTGCGATGATAAAACGCTGTAAACGATCGAAGAAACTGTATTTATAGTGCAGTAAGTAATCCGGACAACATTTAATAAACGCAGGTAACATGTTTGAATTATCTTTTACTGCATAATTTGGTCCGCAGTAGCCGAGTGGTAATGATCGCGCGCTCTTGACCAGCTTTGTCGAGTCGCGGGCACGAAACCTAGTCCTACTGAAGACCCACCATGCAGGTGGGCAGTTGCGCGTTAAGTCTGTTGAAATTTAAATTCCTTCCGTTGACGAGGTGGAATAGTTTAAGAGAGGGGGAGGGCAACCTCAGGTTTTATTCTCGTCATTTGAGTGTGGTTCAAAATAACGAGGTTTGTCACGCCAGTAGGCCATGTGTTGCTTGCCATTGCGACGTAAATCAAATCAGATATGTAATGATTTACCATTTTGCTTTGTCTTGTTTTAAATACATGTTTTTTTTTTACTGTAAAGAGTGTTTTGCTATGTGTCTAGGCCAGTAGCGCACACAGGAATTTTTCAAGGGGGTCCTGGGTCGAAAGTCAACCATTCTTGGTATCATGCTCCTTTTGATTTTGTCGATTTTCGGGAACAAAAAAAAACAGTAAGAAACTAATTATTGAATAAATAATTAACATTAATTAGTAAAATTAGTCATTAATAACAAATACTTAATTAAATTTTGTATACTATATACTTAGATTTATAATCAATCGGAAAAAAAATCAAAGGTTTTGGGAGGGGTACGGACCCCTAGGACCCCCCCTTGTGTGCGCCACTGGTCTGGGCTTATTTTATAGGTCATTTTGTTTTATCCGGACAACCTAGAGAACCTCAATAGTCTGGATAAATAAGGTTCTACTTTACTTTATGTTGCTTCACACACACACACAATTACGCTTTAAATACATTTTATAATATTTTAAGTTGTTTGTTTTCGAATATTTATAAGCTAAATTTACTGTACTTTGTAGCTTCTATTTTATTTTCTCCTTTGTGAAAATTTTATGTTCTATCTCTTTTGTTGTAACCAGTAGCGTACGCAGGAATTTTTCAAGGGTGGGGAGTCCGGGATCGAAAGTTCACCATTCTTGTATCATGCTCCTTTCGATTTTGTTGATTTTCGGGAACAAAACACAGTAAAAAACTAATTTCTGAATAAATAATTAGCATTATTTAATAAAATTAATCATTAGTAACAAGTAATAAATTAAATTTTACGTACTATGTACTTAGAGTTATAATCAATCGGAAAAAAATCAAGGGTTTGGGGGTCCGGACCCCAGGACCCACCCCCTTGTGTGCGCCACTGGTTGTAACTATTTAATGAAAAATATGATTATTATTGATAAAACAGTTAATATAATAAGAAAACGGAGTAATTTTATTTATAATATGATTTTTTAATAACATCACTGTAATTTTTAAATTAGTCGTTTAAGAATGATAAATTAGTATATTATATATTTATAAAGCTTTTTAAAACAACTGCCTCACAATTAGATCTTTGCAAATGTGTATATATTTTACTCCCTGAAGATTAGACATATCAGATTAAACAAATGAAGAGATCTCAATTTGTAATTAACATTTTAATTTCAGATATGCTGGAAAATAGATTATAATCAAACAAAAAAGTGTGTGTGCTTATGACCACACGATAGAAGTGATAACTTCAAATTTTATAATGTTATTTCAGGGTTTAGTTAGGTGAATAAAAAACAAGGAGATGTTAGTATTGCCGTATAAAATTATTTTTATTCATATGTCTGTACTCATAAAGTAATATTTTTGTGCGAAATATACAATCATATTTGGGAATTTATTGTATTCTAAGAGGGAAACAATAGGTTTATGGTAGCTGAAATAGGTTATAAATCCTTTAGATTCAAAATTTTATTTAAATATCTATAAAAAAAACTCCATCAAACGTTGTTCCGTACTTCGTCGTGCTTTTATTTGGATCATTTGACATAATTAAATTGAATTTTGATTTAAAAAAAATCAACTCAAGGTTTGGATTTGTCTTTTGAAAACTCTACTTTAATGTTCCAACTTAAAGTCATAGGTAATTTGTTCAGAAGACCCGATCCGGCTTTGTGAATTTTGGTTGTAATTTAACAACATTTAATTTTATCCATGAATTAGTTTAAGCAAAGAGATAGAGATAGTATGACAAGTAGTTGAATGGGAAGAGAGGAATCTAGGTCAAAACCTTTAAAAAGGGATTTAACCAGAAGATTTATATCACATAATATCTGGCTTATACTAGCTCTTTTGTCATTGTATGGGAGTTTTGTACAAATATATCCGGTGCTGCTGCAGGGAAAGTCTGCTTAATTGTATTTGTTTTATTTAATGTAACTTTTTCTTAATACCTGTATACTTAATTTTGTTATTTTAAATTTTTAATTGTTTTAATTTTCTTTTTAGACTCAAAGTATATTTAAGTAATGTGATTAATAGAACTATTTGTTTATTGCTATTCCGATTTGCTTACAAAATAGATTTTTATTCTTAAAACCACTGCAATATTCCTAATGATAATAATACTATTTATTTAGTTCTATAAAAATTAGTCCTTTTTCTACATTTTATGTTTAATTTTAGTGTAGAATTTCTTTTTCTCTCTAAGCCTATTTTCTAAAAATATTACGTTTCATTTTCATGCTTCAACTAGGATTAGAAAGAATCCCGCATTCACATTCCCTTAGAACAAGGGTGTCCAACCCGCGGCCGGGGACCGCATGTGGCCCGCCTTGAATAATTTTGTGGCCCGTGAGATTCTTTACAACTTTACAAAATTCAACTATTTTGTACAATATTTTTTTTTTGTTTAATTAGAGGGGTTTTTTTTGTAAAAAATAAATCCAATAACTTATTATTTTATCACGCTGCTTCTGTTACTGCTAATCTCTTTTTTTTTCTAAATTGAAATTTATCAAACATAAATTGTGCTCAAACTTAACGCACGAAAATCTGCAACATCAATTACGATACGCAAATACACATGCATTAAGATCGACTTGCAAAAACTAAGTGAAAAAGAGTTGAGAAACAGATTTCTTACTAATTAAATAAATTAAACATTATTTGACTATTGCATTATTATTATTATACTATCTATGTTTGTATACATGAAAACAATAATAATATATCAGTCTGTTTTAAATTTTCACTCCAACAAATGTTTGTAAGTAATCCAAATCTAATATAAAGATATGTATTTTTATATGCGGCCCGCGGAATTGTAAAGTTTTTCCGAAGTGGCCCACAAGGTCATTTGGGTTGGCCACCCCTGTTCTAGAAAGAGGTAAGGGGGAGGCACTTAGATCGAAGCTAGGAACTTTAATTTTACTTTTATTGGTGTGTGTGGGGGGGGGAAATTACCGGTTTCAGAGTGGCGCGGGGAACGTCCTTCTTTTCCTTTTTAGGGGTATGTATGTCCGAATGAAGACGGAAAAAGCCGAATGAGCGTTATGTTCCCGAGCGTGACGTTCATTAAGTTCACTCTCCGGCAAATAGCGCCAATAGAAGTTATCACTTCAAAAATATCAAAGGTGGGTTATTAATATATTTTTGTCAGAGAAATTGTATGAACTATGCAATTTCACACATCTTAAGGAACTTACAGTTTATTGATTGGTGTGATTAACATTCCTCTACGAAACTACACAAGAGCTATTGGCGACGAACCTTGAATTTTCAAGTAAAGAGGACAATACCTTTATTAGCATCCCACTCTGGAAAGCAATTCGTAGCCAAAGAAAGCTTATATTTGAATGCGTAAAACGAAATGAGGTTACAACTTTAAGATCATGTCTTACTCTTATATACGTGGATTAATGTAAGTTCAAAAAAATTATCGTCGTTTCCTTCCTGCAATCTTCTTTCACACATGCCGACTTCATTCTAAAAGCTAAAGTACTAAAAGATGGGTTCCAATTTTTAAAAGTAGCATTCAATTTTGCACTCCACAATTTTACCGTCACAACCTACCTTAATCGTTATTTTATTGCCACTGTCGTGTTCTTTAATATCTTGTGCAAGAGGGACGAGAGCTCGCTACGATAAGTAACTAAACCTACATATGTACTTACGTTCCCCCGATGGGCCCCAAACAGTCATTTGGTCCATTAGTATTCCAACCCTCGGCTCCACGCGTGGGCATCTGATTTCATACGAAATTTTCGAGTGGGCGTCCAACGTCACTGGCCGAAGGAGGAAGGGGGCATCCAAGGTTGACAGATGACCATCCCCCTTCCTAAGCTTTTGATCATATGTATTTTTATTTGCCAAGTTGTCATTCCTGTTGAGAGAGACACGAGAGAGGGAATTTCATGCAACAGCTGGTGTCGGTTCCCTCAGGAAAAGAAGTTCCTCTTTTTTTTTACGGTTCGTATTGTTATTTACGGCAGACCAGTTTTCCGTCGAAGTTATTTTTATGGGTCTTTGAAAAAAATGTTTGAAGGAGAAAGAAAAAAAAAGTAAATGAGCGGGTAAAATAACGCTTCTGGTAGAAACGTGATGGAATGGTTTTGAGTTGTTTACATATTTAGGTTTGTGTCTTTGGTAGAGATTGAATTGCCTTGCTATTAAATAGCTTTGCCAATTTGAAATTTTACTTTTAATTTCATTATTATTATTCATTTTTTTTAAAAAGTTGATTACGAGCGTTAATGTATTAAGAAGCATAATTTCTGCTTGCTTTGTTGATTAATAAGGGGATTACTGGTTTTAACTGTTGCGGATGTTGTAAAGAATTGCTTTGAGGTTGTAATGGAAAAGCTTGCTAGTTAGGTTAATGATTAGATTTAGCTCAGAGATATAAAGAGCTGGGGGGGTTATATATATAACTATCAAATGGGTTATCAGTTGGAGGAAATTACACGAAAGGTTTGTTTGATGCTGATACATCTTTGAATCAAGAAATAAACTGTGTAACTCTGAAAACCCCCTTTTTTTACAGTGAGGCTGTGCAGTTGATTTTCAGTGAAAGACATAAGAATTTATCTGCATAATTTACAAAATCCTTCATTGTCAAAAAAACATTAAATATACACATCTCTCAAATATATATATCTTCATACCTTCTTCCTACATTTTACGTATTTGCTTGAATAATTTTTGAAAAGTGAAAAGATGGTAGAGACCAGTGGCGCACACAAGGGGAGGATCCTGGGGTTCCGGATCTCCTTCAAAGATTCCTTCTCTTCTTCCTCGATTTGTTTCCGATTGATTATAATTCTAAGAATATAGTACGTAAAGTTTAATTAAATATTTGTTATAAATCATTAATTTTATTAATTAATGTTAATTATTTATTCAATAATTAGTTTTTTACTGGTAGAGACACATTTGTCTATAGGTATTTAAGTAATGTTTTTTTTTTTGCTTCACTGATTGTTTGCTATTTTAAACGATTAATTGTTTGTTGTCATTTCGTTTATCTATGTAAGTTTTTTTTTAAATATAGAATTTAATCAAAAGAAATATGTATATATATATTTTTTAAAAAAATAGAATCGAGGTTGTTTTTTTCAAAGAACTACACAATATATATCCAGAACAATCAATATATTTACAGAAGTTGAAGGCTACTATTAAGTTTTCATATTATTTAAGTGAAAACGAAATTTAGAAAAACCGATATTTGTGGCTTAAGTTTTTTTTTTAATTACCTACCACTATATAAATTCTCATGCATTATTATTTCAAACGAAATTAAGAATGTAATCATCTTAATTTTGTGATACATTATGTTCCAATTAAAACAGTTGCGTTAATTTTCTTAGTAGTGAACCCAGACCTCTTTTATGGAGAGAATGGGGGTTACGTTTTCAATGACACGTTAATGAAAGTCCGGAGGAGAGTAATCTCTGTAGTAAAAATTAAAAATCTGTTGGTCTATGTGGAGGGTTGACTCCCCCCGTTTTTTTACGTGCATTAATTTTTTTTTTCTGAGGTATATTTTTTTTTATTAACGTTTTGTATGTTAAAATCATACATTAGTACTTTTACTATGAACTTATATATATATATTTTACTACTTTTCTTTAAAAAAGAGATAAGCTGTAATTCTCGCTATTTTGTTGATGACGCAGAATATTAAATTACATTTATTCTCACCGATCATTAAGAAATTCATATCTTTGATAAGGCTGAACTAATTGCTGCGTTAATTCTGAACAAATATGTAGTAAAATTTAAGGGTAGCACGAAATCTGAAAGCATAAGAAATGTTAAATAGAATTAAGTTTTTGATGTGTTAAATGAACCCGATTTCCTTCCATTTCTTTGAAATACGAAATGAATCATGTTTCAGGATCATAAAACTGAACTAAATGTTTCTATTTTTAGCTCACGATGTTCCTGCCGAAGCAGGCGATTACATATCCAACATTACTAACAAGCATAAATAACTTTTTAATTCTTCCAGTTCACTGCGATCTCAGGGGTCAAATCCGATCACACAGCTTAGGATCTGCTTCAGCAGAAATAACCTTCCAATCGGAACAATGGCTTCGGCTACTCATTAACCTTTTCCGAGATATAAATCGAAGAGTTCGATTAGAATACTTCATCATCGTCTGGTAGTTGCTTTTATTTGTATTGTTGGGCTTTTACCTTCTGACCCGCTGCGAGAAAGGATATAGCACCTCTTAGACAATTTCCGCGTTTTAGCACAGTTGTAATGGCAACCAAATGGGGACGAAGCGTTTATATAGTGAATCAGTTCTGTTCTTTTTAGTTGTCTATGGGTCAAGAGAGAAGGTAAATAACCCGAGATGGCTACTAGATTTTTTTTCTTTCTTTTTTTAAAGCTATTGTGTAGAAAAGATTGCCAGTTGGAGGTGTTGATTTTTAGATGCATGTTGTTTGGTTATTGCTCGTCTTTGGAACATTCCTTGCATTGTGTTTCCTTTTAAGTCTGGGGCGTTCTCGTTGCTAGGTCTGTAACCATCTCGTCTGTAACCTGTTTCATGGTCCGGTTCTGTATGAGATATTTATTTTTTGACACACGGAGCGAAATAATTTGGAAAGGCTGAGTGTTATTAAAAAACAGGTTCTATTTTATTTTTGTGAATAATTATATACGACAGTGGATAGATTTGTAGAGGGTCATAGGGACACACTTGGCATCTCTCTTAACATGAAAATTGCGTCTTTATTTTTGTAATATTGACAATTTCCCAAATATTCTGCTGAAGGAATTAAACTACATTTCTGGGAAACTGCGTTTCTGATTGTTTTGAAGAAAAAAAAAGAAAGAAATTAAAAGCAACTTGTTTGATGTATTTATGCTCAATGTAACCTCACACTATTAAATTTAAAAGTAATGAAAAAGAATCGCATTTGTATTTGAAAGAATGTTGCTTGTGACTTAAATGTCTAGGATTTTTTATTAGAGCAATTTCTCGTTTGTTATTATTTGCGGTGATTTTTATTGTTATGGTAACCCGAGAGTGGTCATGGTCGTGCACTCGCAGCTAATATCTGATAACTAGTTCTAAGGAACTCGTAATTTATAAAAATATAACGCTTAAAAAGCTTAACTTAAAATATTTCGTATTTCGAAATAACTTGTTGATTAAAGTAATGTTATTAAATTTATGGAAACTTTAAAGCTATTTTAAGACAAATAATGAGTTTATTTGAAAAATATTAAAGGAATAACCTATTATTATAGTTGTTTATGTTATAACATGTTATTGGTTTTAATATGAGTTAGAGACAGTGGCGCACACACAGGAATTTTTCAAGGGGGGTCCGGGGTCGAAAGTTCACCATTCTTGTATCATGCTCCTTTTGATTTTGTCGATACTCGGGAACAAAACACAGTAAAAAACCTAATTATTGAATAAATAATTAGCATTAATTAATAAAATTAATCATTAATAACAAATACTTAATTAAATTTTACGTACTATGTACTTAGAATTATAATCAATCGGAAAAAAATCAAGGGCTTGGGGGTCCGGACCCCCTCCTTGTGTGCGCCACTGGCTAGAGATACTAAATACCTGAAAAAATTTAGCACATTTTTGTGTCATTTCTATTCGATTGTTCTCTTCATGCTTTTTCACACACATGAATATTGACTATACAACTTTTTTTTATCAATCTTGCAACTTGTCGAAACCACAACTTCCAATTAATATTTCATGAAAAGACTTCTTATATAATGCAGAGAGCTTGCACCACCCATCAGTCACATTTCTTTAAAATTCATTAACGTTTCCTTTCATTAGAGATCCTCGGTAAAATGCACATTTTTATTCCTGATAATCATTGATTATCGTTCTCACGGTGTGCAAGAGAGGTGGGTGCTTCGAAGGAAAATCGTCCTTTCTCCTCTCCCTGGTGACCTTGAGTCCATCGAACGAGTCTTGCCGATTAATCTGTCATTAGTTTTTTTCATCCAAGGACCCGTTTTCTCTCCAGGGGCGTGGGAAGGAAGGAAAGAACCAAAACAAAAGCACGTGCTGCTTATGAGCCATAAATCTTTTGCCTTTATGGACACTGATCGGTTGTTCTGGTATGTCAGGCATGTGTCGTTGCATAACTGTTGTTCCCAAGATGGTTATTAGTGGTGTCGTTATTATAAATTTCCATGTCTGGGGAGTGGATGCTTTAATTTGCATCGCCCTAAACCTAAATATTTTACTTGAAAGTTTTATTCGAGAATGCTGGGATATTTATACAATTTTGTATTTATTATTTTTATGAAATATGGTGAGAATGCATTATGAATCTTTAAAATGAGCTAGCGGACCGTGTCCATGCATTAAATTGTAATTAAAAAAGATTTTTTTTTTTTTTTTTGCTTCTTCGGACTCTATCGTTGTACTAATGAGTTTGTGAACTTCGCTACGGCACTCCCGTTTGAGTCAACTTTGTGCCCGCTCGCGAAAGGAGTTATTTTCCCTCTTCACACTAGAGGGGGTGACAGGAAACGAGTTGACTGGTTCAAAATTGCCTCGTGTGAAGCCGGCCTTAAGGATTGATTTAAAGTGTAATTTAATTTAGATGTTTGGAAATTTTGTTAAGAGGATCAGTGGGATTGTTTGTGAGTTCGAAAACCCCAGTTCCACCAAACTCCGTTGTGCCAAAATTTTGGGAGTTACTGGGTAATCTATTGAGAAACGTGGCGTGGAAGTTTGATGAATGAGATATCGGTTCGATGTATTATCATTTTACTATCACGATTCGAAATTATTAGACATTTATTCTAGAAATTTAACAGAATTTAGTTTATAACAAATACAGTTTGGTATATATATATAAAACTCAGTAGATATTACAGAGTACTGCACTTTATTATTCATGAATAAAACTTTTGACAAAATTAACTTTTCTAATGTATTTAATAGACATTTGTCGCCTTTTCCGGTTAGAAAGGTGGTTGTAAAGAAAGCATTTAAATATAACAAAACGATGGGCAGATTTATCTTTAATTACAACAATAGTTCGCCCTCTATTAAATATAGAAGATTGTATATGTAAATACTATAATAATTTTATTGATGGTCATCATAAACATGTAGTTACTGGCAACTTAGACATAATCAATGACAATATTTTAAAAGACATAATGAGTAAAGGCACTTGTTTTAGATTAAATGTTTGTAATAACAACACACAATACTGTTAAAAAACAAATTATTAAAGATATATATAATTTTATTACAAAATCTGCAATTAAATTCGGACTACCTATTGAGGCATTTGATGAGTATAAGTACAATATTTTAAAAGACCTTATGAATTTTAGTTACCATTCTCAATA
The DNA here is from genome assembly GCA_019973935.1 of Trichonephila clavipes. Taxonomy (NCBI): domain Eukaryota; kingdom Metazoa; phylum Arthropoda; class Arachnida; order Araneae; family Nephilidae; genus Trichonephila; species Trichonephila clavipes. The sequence goes on along the minus strand of BMAU01007562.1, from coordinate 167,249 downwards.
TGAAACTACTTTTAAAGATATAAAACAGAAAATTTATGAATTACAAAAGAATTTTATCATAGTTTACATTGATAAAGTACCTGGTAACTATGCTGTGATTTGTAAGTATTTATATTATAATATTCTTAATGATCACTTTCTAAATAATGGATCTTTTAAAAAATTAGATTTGTCACATAATGAAATTAGTAATCGTATTATTGCTATTTATAAAAAATTAGGTTTTGGTATTCCTAAAATTAAAAGTATCCATATATATTTTTAACTCCAAAATAACATAAAAGTCCTGTTAAATTTAGAACTGTGACAAATGGTTTTAAAACTTACATTACTACTGCAGACAAATTACTTCATAATATTATACAAAACTTTATTAATCAGCAATGTAATAAAGCTATAATTAAAAATAGTAAAGAAATTATAGATTTTTTTAATAATAAAAATATTTATTCAGTTCATAGTTATGACTTCGAAAATCTTTTCAATTCCATTGATATATATGATATTATTAAAGTAATTTTAGAAAACCACAGTATGTATAATCTTAATATTAATATTAACAAATTTAAAACTCTCATAGATTTTGTCTTAAAAGAAAATTACATTAATTTTAATGGTTCTTTATATAAACAAGAGAAAGGACTCCCACAAGGGGGCTCAGCTAGCAATATTTTGGCTAATCTTTATTTACATTTTTATGAATATAATTATATTATTAATAATGACTGTAAACTTGTGGGTTCTTTTCTGATCGTGTTCGCATTGTGAATTGAAAATAATTGCAGGCAGGGTTTTGTCCCACTGTTTATTCCACACCTTCTATGGGACATTTCTTAAAATAAAGAATATATTGAGATGTTACAAGATTACGAAGTGTTCAGCCGTCTCTACTTTTCACAACCCCGGTTTTCTTCGCCACCGCTCTCTCTCTCTCTCTCCCCGTTCCGACCTTTTTCTCCTCTGTCCTTGCCAGATCCTTCTCTTTATATCGTCTCTCGTTCGACCTGTTGCCAGGTGCAGGCAGCGGTTCCTTACACGCCCCACCTAAGAGTAAAATTTGCCCCTTGTGGCTGATTTTACCATTTCAGACACCAGGAACAGAAAATTCACAAACCCTGAAACAGAAAATTCACAAACAGAACACATAATAATTGTAACAGTTAAAAGTCTTGAGGATTGTTCTAGTCAAAGTTCCTTAAAACAAACACATGAAATAATATTAATAGTTCACCCAATTGAAATAAGTGACTATGTTCCCAGAAAGATCTAAACTGTAATGGGATTGCAAACAGATACATAGAAAACACATTATACAAAAAACAACAACACTAAATATATACAATACAGTTCTTATCTTAATCTAGACAATATTTATTTCATTAACTCATGAATGAATGCTCAATGAGTTCACTAAATCCATATTAAGTACACAGTAAAAACTTTCCTACGGCTCTAATTTGCCTTTGGCCGGTATGATTTCCGACCCAACCCATCTCACCCATTCTAATACAAAGTTAATTTGCTTTACACGATTTTTTCAAATTTGCATCAGAATGTCTATATCGACTATTCGAGATACAACAAACTGCTCTAACATTCTTAAAACCTGAGCCGTTAAATTACATCCATAAGAAGTGTATTCAATCTTAAACCTCACTTTTTTAGTCATGCAAATTCCAAACGACATAAAGCATGCGGCATAATTCTTCGTGAGAGAACGACAAAAATACCACTTCCACAAATCCAGTACCGTGACCCACGATTCTGCGCTATTCTTTTCTACAAAACCTTCCCTTTTCAACAAAAGATAAATCCCGGTTCTCAAAAATATCTTTAACAAAGCTTCACGGGTTACCTTCGCACTGAGACTAGTCACCGGCCTAGCCTCGCCCCACCTAGTGTGCTGATCAACCAGACATAAAATATATGTATGTCCCTTTGAGCTTGGCGGATCAATTGGACCTATCAGATCCATATTCACCACCTGAAATGGCAATTCAGACCTTGCCACAGGTATAATGGGTGATCGGTCTTTAATCCTAACCGATCGAGTGAGCTGACACTCTTTACATGATTCACAAAATTTCTTCACATTGGAACTTAGACCCTCCCAAAATAAAGAATACTTGATTCGTTCAAGCGTCTTCTTGGGACCCATGTGACTTCTGAACACTGAAGTATGCGCTAGTCTCAACACCTCAGTTCTTCTGCACTTCGGAATTACCAGTTGCCCAATACTCTCCCCGAGTATTTTATCTCTATGAAATAGATACCCATCTACTTCATAGTAGTTTCCTTTGCCTTCCTTAGCATGCTTCCAAACCAGTGCTAACTCGGCACAACCCTCCTGTTCGGAACGAAAACTATCAGCCACCATGATTCCTTTACCCATCTCAGCGGTCACCTCCTCATCCTTAGTACCCAATGTTCCCACTTCATTCCGACATGAAGTAATATTCCTTTGAGAATCCTCAATGTGCTCCTGTGCTTTCTCTGGCAGAATACCCAATGAAACCTCGGTTTCATCTACATTTCCTGAGTCAACCCTCAGGTCCTGAGAGCTTTGAGCCAGTGAATTCTCTTCACTCTGGGCTCCTCCCAACATATCCAAAACATCTGGTGGAAGCAACACGTCTTCTACCAAAGCACATAACACTTGCTGGTGCACCACATTAACCTGGCCACCGGTAGCAAGACCAATTGGAACATATACTAAAGGACATTTAACCACTGGACCGAAAATACCTTTCAAATAAATCGTGGAAGCTCATTCAACCGATATTCCAGGAACTAAGTCTTTCTTGATAACAGTAATTTCCGTACCAGAATCCAATAACGCATGGACTAACTTCCCATCTACACTGATAGATGTTTTCACTAATTTACTTAATTTGTCTTCAATAGCCCGCCTAGGAATGACTTTACCTAGCAAATCAACTCTAGCAGCTACCGTCCCATCTACCAATTCCGTCCCTTCTGTTGACACCTTATTCACATTAAGTCTTTTATTATCTACCTCTTTGTTTTTCGGACAATCCCGCTTGAAATGTTTATCTGATCCGCAGGTGAAACAAGCGAATTTTTTAATTTCAGTTACTTGACCTTTATCAAAGTTTTTCCTAGAAGAAAAATTATCTGACTTTTTCTCCCCAAATGGCTGTTTACCCCAACTACCATTAAAACTTCTCTTTTCACTATCATTCCATTTAGGTCTCTCAGGTTCATCGTAGGATTTCCCTTTGGAAGCATAAAATATATCACATTGTTTGCCCAAGTCCCTGGGTTTGTACCATTCTTCCCCTTGGAGCACACCAATATGGGTCGCGTCTCAGAATCCAACATTTCAAACATTTTATCTGCTACGATCAGTTGATTAACTGACTCAAAATCATTCCCTTCTCTTAACTTACAGTAGTATAACCACATCGATGTTAAACGGGACGCGAACTGAGAGAAAGTTTCGTCAGAGTTACGTTTGGCCTTTCTAAAATTTTCTAAACATATTTTTGGGGTGAGGGTTCATACTCCTTGAGTACAACCTGTTTTAAAGATTCGTAATCTTTTAATTCTTCTTCGCCTAGGTTAACTAATAAGTTTGACACTTTGTCTCCTAACATGCATAACAAAACCTTCGGTTTTAACTCGTCGCTAACCATTTCACTAGCGAAAGCCTTTTCAAGACTAGAAAAGAAATAGTCCCACCCGTCTGATTTATTGGGTACCTTTACAGTTAAGAGCCTAACCATTTTAACTATTTCATCTAAAGATTTCACACGTGAGGTTTGACCATTATTTTGAGTAGTACTCTGATTAGCGTTCCTAGATAATTCTATTTCCAAGCGTAATTTTTCAATTGATAATTGTTCTTGTTGTTCTAGTTTTTGCTGCTGTTCTGTCTCTAACCTTTCGGCTGTAATAACTTCCAATAACTCTTTTGCCTCTTCCTCCTTGTAATATTTACTAGATATTATTAAATCCCTTAAAACAATTTTAGACATAGATGGATCAGGTGACTCATCTAAGTCCCGCGCTAATTGAATTAAGTCAACTTTCTTACTTCTAATGAGAAATGCCATTTTTAATAAAGCTAAACCTAATGCCAAATTACCTTCTGACAAATTTAACTACAAACACTTAAATGACCTAGTACTATATATTTAACAAGCAAGAAAAATTTTACTCGTTTTTTCTAAGAGTACTCAAATTCCAGAAACACAATACGAAATATGTTTACAATAAAACTTATATGAGACACAGTTATTTGTTACTAATCAGAACGCAGAACCTTTTTCAAAATAAAAAAACACAATTAACAACATACTTTAGCTACATTACCATAGAATTATTTCTCAAATCATAAATCTACTCTTAGTTTCTTTTTAATTAAAAGAAGAATCTTATGCAGGAAACAAAAAACCAATATACATATACATCCTAAATTACGAGCAAAGGAAATAACCTCAGATTGTATTAAACTATCAACTAACTGACAAATTGCAACACTTTTACTTAAAATGAAAAACTATCATATAATATTAAAAAAAAACATGCCATATTCTGAGTCACAAATAACCTACAAAATCTCTTATTTACAACATTTTAACAGGAAGTCCGTCTACTTGAAATACATATACACATTTTTTTAATGGATATTTTTCACCCACTCAAGCATACATTTTTCTCAACCATTATTTCAAGATAAATTAATCTAATTCTTTTTTTTTAAATTCTGCAAACTCAATTGTTATGCAAAACACTTTCTATAACCAGATTTTAATTTTTGAGACAACTTCAAAACAGTAAAGAATGATGATAAAAAAGTAATTATAGTTTAACACTAGAACTCTAAATACCATATTTTACAACATTTAAAATGATACCCTATCATTTCCAGGTAAAATAAGTACACAATTTTCTTATTTCATCTACACAATAATCCAACAACATAGAATATTGCAATAAACCAATGAAATTTTCTTTTTCAGATATATCTGCTTTTTCTATTTTATTTTTAAAAAAAAAAACAAATTAAATATGACTGCATCCCATTACTCTTTTAAATATTCACACAATATTTTAACTTAGGGGAACAATAGCCACTTACCACGACATGAACGCTGTTTCTGTACTTGAACACTACTGGGATTTCCTTCGTTGTTTTCAGATCACGGCTCCATTCATCAGAAAATGAAGAAAAATACGACATCTGTTCGTTCATAGCCCAACTCGGCAGGTGATGGTAAAACTCCATATGAAGAAGGTCTTGCTTTTTTTTTTCACTTGAAACTGCTGCAGGGCAATTCCCGGGATGCACGTGGTCATCAACTTGAAGATACACTGCAGGATTCTATTTCCTTGTTAAAAATTTCCTTTCAAACCGCGAATGTCCACTAGAACCTTGTTCACAATTATGTAGCACGAACACCGATCAATTTGAAATATTTTATTCATTTAACTTCTGCTCCATTGCACCCCACTCCTGACACCAGTGTAAACTTGTGGGTTCTTTTCTGATCGTGTTCGTTTTGTGAATTGAAAATAATTGCAGACAGGGTTTTGTCCCACTGTTTATTCCACACCTTCTATGGGACATTTCTTAAAATAAAGAATATATTGAGATGTTACAAGATTACGATACATCGTTCAGCCGTCTCTACTTTTCACAACCCCGGTTTTCTTCGCCACCGCTCTCTCTCTCCCCCCCGTTCCGACCTTTTTCTCCTCTGTCCTTGTCAGATCCTTCTCTTTATATCGTCTCTCGTTCGACCTGTTGCCAGGTGCAGGCAGCGGTTCCTTACAATGACTAATATATTTTTAGATATATTGATGATATAATTATTTTTGGTAAAATTGATAATTTAAATCCCATTATTAATTTTTATCCGGCTTACTTAAACTTAGTTAAAATTAATAATAATCCAATCAAAACAAATTACCTTGATGTGACATTGTATATTAAGGATTTGAAACTACATAGTAATATTTATGATAAAAGAGATGCCTTTAATTTTAATATCATCAAAGTGCCTTACTGGAATTCAAATTTATCAATATCTATATATAGAAATATTATTTTTAACTATATTTATCGTAATAATGTATTAGTTAGCGATAAAGCTAAAATTTTTTTAAATCTTAAAAAAAATTTGAATCACTGTATTGAACATGGATATCCTGCTAACTTTCTTTGTAATTATATTTATAATGGTTTTTAATTATACAATTTGTATTACTGTAATTATTTACTGTTATTATGTTTTGTAATGATTTTTTAAATTTCTACAATATCTAATTTATTCTACAATTATTAAATAGATGGCACCACATGCTTATTAAATTTTAATAATATTATATTTTTTGCGTTTCTTTTATATTTTACACTAATTTTTGTATGAATATTATTTTTATGATTTTTTAAAAGTATATATAAATATATATATAAATTTCTTAATATCCTATCACAATTAATATTATGCGGTTCTGCTCTCACTCTCTTGTATTTGGCGGGATCACATTACTTGTTGATGTACTCCCGACCATCGTCTACACTCCGAATAAAAGTAGGTTATGTTTTTGTTCATATGTTATTTAGTTTAATGATTTTTTAATATTTAAATTTTTCATATATAATTCTTTCCTTTCCTCTTGGTACATAGTATGACAAATTACAGGTGAAGGTTGGCTGGCCGCAAAACATGTTTAAACCTGCAATCCTGGTTCCTAAGGCCAGGAGTTTGTCATTATACTACTGTGCCTTCTTCCTAATTTTTAGTTATCTTAGGTTTATAACTATCTGTTTTTTTATATTTTCGTTTATATTTATGTATTTGTATATATATGTATATATATATATATTATATATATATTGAATTTTTTTATATTGATTATATATATATACATATACATACACACACACACACACACACACACACACACACACATATATATATATATATATATATATATATATATATATATGTGGGAGACAACAAGGGGTCCAAGACGTTGGTCTTTTCTTCTCTATTTTATTTTTAACATTAAACAAAAATTAATTAAAAAAGGTAGTTGTTTTTACAGATAAGTTTGACGATGATATTCAGAAGGTAACTACTGTGCGCACCTCTCGCGTTCTCTTCTCTAATGTTCAAGAGTTTTTGTTTCTCTTCCACTAGTTCAAGTTTCAGTTTTAATTCACTGCGCCTGCAAAAGCGCGAAGACTGCTTGGTTTTGGCTGCATGCCATAACGGCCATTCTGACCGTACGCTTCCGCAGCGGTACTTCCATGGAGACCAGAGGAGAATCTGAAACATACAAAAAAAAAACGGAACAGACAAGGACTATACGACAAATATATAGAGATTAAACATATCATAATTTTGTTGAACTAAACAGTTTCTCCATCATGTGAAGGCACCTTTTCGACATCCGGAAGGTTCCACAGAAAACATTGTGTTTCACAGGCATAAGAACGTCTGTTGATCTTTGGTTGAACGCATCGATATTTTCCTCTGTAGAGTTCTGGACGTCTGTTCAAAACGATTTCTCTTTTTCCTTCGTTTCACTGCCAGGACTCAAAGATCCTTCGAGCAACACAAATCGTCTATAATTACTATTCATAGGTGAAGGGGTAGGTGAGGGAGATAAATTCCACGGAACTCGTTTTCATGGCACCATTGGCTTTCTACACAATACTATATCAGAACATTTTTCTCTTACAATACTCAATTTTAACTTAGTAATCTTAATTTTATTACATTTATAATCCATAATTAGAGAACTCGAATCATTTCTAGTATTAAAGTTTTTAACATGTGATAAATCATAACTAGAGTTTTCTATCACATTTGAAACAGAAACATTTGGAAAAGAAACACCACAATCTGCACTCAAAGAGGATCCACTTTCACTCAATAAAACATCGCTCTTTGCGTGGCCTAGTTTCTCTATTTCAGAATATATACTGGGATGTATAATAAATTCTTCGGTCAAGGTCGGTGATATTGCCGTTCTCACACTTAAGCTAGAGAGAGTGTTGATTAAGAGAAATATTTATGGGTTTTAACTTCTACCATACGCTGTTCGCCAAAACATGAACTTAATGTTATGATCTCTTCGGAAGGTGTTTGTACTCTAATTAGTGAGGAATTTAAAACTGGGATCTGGCAACCTGAATCAATCAATGCTGTTACGGGCTGATTTTCCACAAAATGTTTACGTATTGAAGATTTGCGCATTCATCGCTATTTTGTTTTTCGCTCTCGACTTTCAAAGTATTCACATTTATTCTATTATGGATGTGATCATTAGATTCTTTAGGTTTAAAACGCTTCTCACAGTCTCTTGCGCAATGAGATGAATCACCGCATATAAAGCAATTTTTATTTTCTTTCAAGATATTGGGGATAGTTCTCTTTAACCTTTGGTTTAAAGTTTTGTGATCTATTTTTAAAGGGGTCTTGGGTATATCCATAAGTAATAGGAATTTCTTTATGTGATCCGCTTTTAGATGAAATATAAATATCACACTTTTAGCTAAATCAATAGGCCTAAACCAATCTTCTGCTTCTCGAATGCCAATATGAGTTGCAGTTTCTTTATTTAAAGTTTCAAATAATTTATCAGAAATTATAAGATCACATAGAGATTCAAAGGAATTAACTTTTCTTAACGAACAATAATATTGAAGTTTGCCGTCAATCTTGCAGCAAATTGATGTATGTCTCGCCTGATGATTTTACAGCATTTTTAAATGAGTTTAAACACTCGCGAGGGGTTAATTGAATTCTCTGAGTACTATAGATTTTAGTTTTTCATAGTCATTTAATTCCTCTTCTTTAATATACAGTAAGACGTTATGAGCTCTTTCGCCCAGAAGATTTATTAAAATTTCAGATTTATATTCGTCATTTATTTTCTTGGTTAAAAAAATGCGCGTTCTAATGATTGGAAGAACAGATTAAAATTTTCAGATCTGGTGGGAACAGGAAGAGATAAAGTTTTTATACTTTTTATCATATTTTCTATGTTAGTTTCGAACTGTTTTTCTTCGACTTTAGCTGCAGGATTTAAACTTAATGCTTTATTTTTAGCCAATTGAAGTTCGATTTCTTTTAATTTTGTTAACTGAAGTTTCGCGAGCTCAATTTTTTGTTCTGAAGTTACCTCTCTTTCGTTTTGCGATACTCTCTCATCTATACAGTTTTGAATTAAAGTTTTAACGAAATCTGATCACTTTCAAATGTACTACTGTTCTCAATTTTAGTCTTTAGTTTAACTATAGTGTCAGTACTCTCACAGTACCGTCTAGCTCCTCAACAACTCTTAAAGATCCTCTTTAAGAGCGTTTTTATACATTTTAGAAAAATTTAGAAAGATCCTACCTTTTTTTTTCTGGCTCCCTTGTTGCTCGCACGTACGATGTATCCAATAAAAACGTTGTGAATCCACTTATTTCACCTCTTCGCAGGTTATATCGTTAGATGAAAAATAGTTCTTGAAATTGTTCGAATTGTCACCTCTTCGCAGGTGTTTGTGAGTGGTTCCAACCTCTACACAGGCGGAATTTTCACACGATGGGTTTTCCAACCTCTACACATGCTTAATATTTGTCGATGGTTCGTTGAAAAATACACCTCTACACAGGTTATTTTGTTATTTGTTCCGACCTCTACACAGGCGGAATATTTGTCGATGGTTCGTTGAAAAATACACCTCTACACAGGTTATTTTGTTATTTGTTCCGACCTCTACACAGGCGGAATGAAGTTGAAAAATTCAACCTCTACACAGGTTGAACGAAGTTTCCGAAAAATGGCGGCGCGTCTCCTTCACGGACGCTGTTGTTCATTGTCCAGACTTTGGTTCAAAATCGAAATTTTATCTATCCCGGCCGAGCCCCCATAATTTGTGGGAGACAACAAGGGGTCCAAGACGTTGGTCTTTCTTCTATTTTATTTTAACATTAAACAAAAATTAATTAAAAAGGTAGTTGTTTTTACAGATAAGTTTGACGATGATATTCAGAAGGTAACGCCTGCTCGCGCACCTCTCGCGTTCTCTCTTCTCTCTCTAATGTTCAAGAGTTTTTGTTTCTCTTCCACTAGTTCAAGTTTCAGTTTTAATTCACTGCGCCTGCGCGAAGACTGCTTGGTTTTTGGCTGCATGCCATATATATATATATATATATATATATATATATATATAAATGTAGGATTTTCCCTTTGAAACATTTTGTTAAAAGGTTGAGTCATATCCTTTTCAGAGAGAGGACTATTAATCTCAATTTTATTTAATACTACATTCCGAAGCAGCGCCGTCTAGTGAGCTTTCGGAGCTCCGGCTCGAATAATTTTTCGGCAGAGGCCTACTAACCACCGCTGGTTCAACACGTCACGTCTTTAGCGCATTTCGCGCCCTTTGCGATACCAGTCCTAACGTCCAAGCATGAGAAAGGTAATTAATTTCCCCGTCTTCTAAAGGTATGACTCAACTTTCAATTAACCTAATTCCTGCATGTCTTTCTCTTTGTAAATATTTCCCTTTAACTTTAAATAAATTCTTTTTTACTTAAATGAAGTATCTGTGTTTAAATAACTTTGATTCAATTAATTCATCACTCACCCTTAAATACTTACCCCTAGACAACCACCTCGCCAATCTAAAATCCCGCATTCTGAAGAGTCTGATTTTTATTCGAAGATTTTATTCGGACTCCCACATAAATATGTATATATATGTAGCAAAATTATTCAAAAAAAAATTCTGTTGATTTTTTAATAAGACTTGACGTTTTCCCTTGTTACAGAAAGCTGGCAATATTACTTGGTGCGATGTTCGTTAAAATGGACTTGCATAAATTTAGAAATTGTCCTTTATTTATGTAATATAGTAAATTAAAGAATCATACGTTTTTCTAAACGGGTACTAGTTCCCTGAAGACTTAGAACTACTGGCCATTTTAAATTCGTGAATTTAATTTTAACCGTATGGAAATTCTGTTTCTCTCGCAAATCTAAATTAGCATTTCTTTTTGAATGCAATAAAGATCATCCAAAAGAGTAAAAAATAATAACGTCTTCTCTGAGTTTAGTTTTTCTCTCTCATATTGGAAAATATTCCTTTTATGACCCGAAAATCCACGAATAAATCATTAAAATAGACATAAATATATTAAGAAATCAAATTCTGGAGAAAATTTTATTATTTTTTGCTCTTTCTTATGCATGTAGTTGCTATTAAATCGATGTATTAGTCTAGGTTTGAGAAGGATAGTCGAATTTTTCAACAGAAATAACGTTACATTCACGAGTTCAAAATGGCCTTTAGACGGGAGATTTAACCATCTTTTGTTCTTAGGGACGTTCTCAGGTAGGGGCCAACTGGGTCTCGGCCCTCGGAAGGAGGCCTCATCTCGTTCTCGACTGGCCCTCAATAACACTATGATCTGAATAATGTAAATCGCGCGTCAAATGTTATTCTCAAACATATACTCCGAAAAATTGGGAATTTCGAACTATATGCGAACTAGTACTAGTGGCAAGACTGCTGTATTATGTCATGTCCGTCCTTTGTGTGTCTAGGCCTAAACCAACCACCATACGCAATCATTACTCATTTTGTGGAAAGGCGGTAGTCGGTCGCGACGGTTTGTGCCTAGGTATGTGAGATTATGATTTAAGAACATTTATTCGTTATGAGTTACCATTGGTATGAGTACTTGACAACGTATGCTATATACTGTACTTAAAAGTGGTTGCAGCTGGAATCTACTTTTGCATAAGGGCCCTGAGTCTCAAGGAGTCTTAAGGCGTCACTGTTTATTTTACCAGAATTTTGGTTTTTCGTGCACTCTTAATGTATATTATTAATTACAGTTTTGTGTATAATGCTTTTATAGTTTTTTCGATGTAGTGATAATTTCAATATCTTAAAACGATTCGCATGTTTATCCATGGATTTAAATATTTCACACAACTTTTATATAACGTCCATTTTACTGTAATTTGACACTGTTAATAACTAAGAATTCTATGAAATGTGCTGTTTGCTACAGAAAATTATAACATTTTTTTTAAAAAAATTAAAATATTGTTTATAAAATTTGAAAGAAGAATCACAATTGAGTTTGATGGTTTTGAAACTTCATTTCTTTCAAGACCTATGATTCTGAGTTTCATAAGATATAAATAATCAAGGTAGAGGGCGATAAGTTTTGCTGCATGACCTACTTTATAGAACTGTGTATGCGATGATGGGAAGATAATTGTGTAGATAAACGATGCTTAAAAATGTGTGACTTTAGATCGTTTTGGATAAAAAAAAATATATTTATAAAAGTGTAGACTTTTTATTTATTTGTAGTGTGAATTAAACTGTGCGCTTGACCATCAAAATAATCACATTTATAATAATGCATTATAACTTGAAAGATTTAGAGCTTTCATAATTTTGTAACTTCATCCGCTGTGTTGAACTAAATGATAATGATCAAGCACAAACTGTTTAAGACATCTAATCCCAGCTAATCTTGTTACTTTTTTTTATGTCTCATGGCCTTTCAAAAAGATGTTTCAATTTTTAAAACTAAATTTAAGAAATTAAAAATTTACACTTCCTTACAGGTTCTATGAAGCTAGTAGTCTCAAGGAACTTCTCGAAAAAGACACTTTTTCCTGCTATGTATAATGAAGTAATTGTGATGAATGGAAATATATATATAATGGATTTTGAGTTACTGCGATGTAATATATCCAACTTATGCATATCTGTAATTAAGTCTACACAAAAAACGAATCTGTGCTATGTGGAAGTCATATCAGCTCATTTTTCTTTCCTATGTTTACTGAACAAAATTAGATATCCTTGCTTTTCATCGGTATTGCTGAAGAAGTAGTGGTTTCCGTTAATAAAGGCATTTGAGAAGACATGACTTTTACTTTTAGATATGAAATTCATCTTCAAGAATCCTTCTTAGTTAACAATCTATATAATCTTGATCTGCTACTTAGTAATTACAGTTCATCAACGATAATCCACAATTATCATCATGAGGCCGCGCCGCCCTTCGTGTTTCGTTAATTTTAAGATTGGAAACTGCCCATCTGCAGTGCTCTGTGCTATTGAGACGCCAAGGAGGAGACTTTTATTTATCTTTTATCTCTATTTAAGCTGTGTGTATTTGAGTGATGATGAATATTTCACGATTATAGTTATTATGGATAATTTATGTATAAGGTTTAATGAAAAATATTAAGAATGTAAAAGTTTTGTTTTCATTGGACAGTTAAGTATGTTTCGAGTCTTGTTTTTGGTATAGTTCAGTGTGCTGAAATTGGATGATGTTTGAGAAGTGATGGGCACAGCATCATCATCAAGATTGAGGCGTGCACTGAGATTTCTTAATTTTGTAGCTTGTTTTCGTCCACATGATTTTGGAAATTGTAACCAAATTCTTATAATATCACCATTCTCATCTCTCTCTACATGATACAATTTTCCTACAGTGCCATTTGATAATCCGTCTGCAACGTCTATGTTATTAGTTATCATATATGGTCTATTGAGAACTAAAATTAATTCGTAGGGTAATCCACCAGTTTCATCAGTTTTCATTTTATGCAACTTCTGCCTAACGAAATTTTCTTGCTCAGGATTATGACAACCAGTAATAACATCCGATGCCACAGATATTATTTTATCATCTACAGAGTTTAAAACCGAATAGTTGTACGCGTTAACCGCAGCGTTTGTAAATAAAAGTCGTATTCCTTCAGGGCATACTGATTGAGCTTCTTCTTTGGTGATAAATCTTGATTCCATGACTTTCAGTTCTTCTTCCGTTAGAATATTTCCATCTCCAATTTTTGTTAAAATTTCAGAAAACTGACGATTTTGTTGTCTCATTACTTGTTTTAATTCAAATTGTTTAAATTTTCGCCAAGGTGTTTCACCAGTTATTTTTCTTTTGATTTGCTTGAAGATTGGCGTGGCCTTTACTGGAGGTAATTGTCGCAAATCTCCAATAAGTATAACATCTAATCCTCCAAAATCTTTTGTAAACAAGCCAGTAATTTGTTTAAGACGAACATTAATCTGTTCTAATAATTCAGCAGAAACCATGCTTATTTCATCAATAATGAGAACTTTAACAAATTTGAATAAAGTTCTATATTGATTAGCTTTTTCTATATTAAGTGGCATTAGCCTGGACAATGATATGCTCAATGCACTATGAACCGTTGAACCACCTATAGCTGTAGCAGCTTTTCCAGTTGAGGCACACGCTATATAGGCATTAAAAATGCCATCAGTGTCTGAGAATCTATTGTATATCTCCATTATTCCTTTTATCACAAAAGTCTTGCCAATACCAGCTGGTCCAGTTAAATATATAGTAGTGGTTCTCGCATTGGCTCATCTGTAGATATCAAATGGTGTCTCGCTGTTCTTCATTAGCTCGACGCATAAGATCATAAAAATCATCATAAGACATTATATTTTCTTTTTTTTTTTAGCTATAGCTCCAAGTTTATTCAACATTGCATATAATAAATCGCCATTTATTTCGCAGTTGGGTTATTATACAATTCTTGAAATGGGTTTTGATCAGGAAGCCTACCAGCAACATCTCTTATGTCTTCACCATCATCTGCATCTTCTTCGCGGCATAATTCTCGACAAATTTCTAGTGTTTTTCGATGTCTATATTCGATTCAAACTCTTTCTCTTCTGTAATATCAAATCTACATTTTCATCATATATTTTGATGAATTTCATTTGTGAAAGAATTTCCGATTCTTCATGACGAAATGGAATGTGTAACGTTACCATTTCTCTTTTATATTCATTAAGATCAGTAGCCATATCGTAATTGCGATAACGTATCACTTTTGGTTCATTTCGTATGACATACTCTTCTTTGTTATTTTTGTAATACTTAGAAACAAAATGGCGCGAGAAACATTTTCTAATTCTTGAGGTCTTTTTTTTCGTATTTATCGAACCAATTTTCTTTCCAAATATCTGTGCAATCATCGTCCAATTCACTCAATGCCATCATGGTCTTTTTTTATTCTTTGTCTCTCAATAGGTCATACAGTTGGTATATAAACAATAATGGTTGAACTTTTAGACATAGGCTCTCTCAATAAATACCAGGCAGCTTCTTGACTTGTTATCTCAGTGTGATTTAAAAGATTGATACTAATATTTCTAGTGATTTCAAATATGTCAAATTCTGGGTGTTCATCCATAACTTCGATTATTTTTCTTTGTAAATTACTAACACCTCTATTAGTTTTATTGATGTATTCTACAACGTAAGCTGCACACGAATACTCTTCTGTTATAAATTGAAAGTCTGTATTGGTTGAACAATGTTCATTATAAATGGATTAAAAGGATTGTGCCATTTTTCATGAGGTTGTCGCTTCGGAAAAACTTTTGGTCTATTGATTCCAGCACGAATGACATTAACATATTCTTCATCTGAATTTATATTATTATCTTCATAAAATGTTTGGAAATTATCATATTCATAATTTTCTAATTTTTTCTAAGAGCCTTATATTTTGTTTTACACTCTTCGAAACCATCTTCAGTGTCTTTCATCGGTGTCAAAATCATTGTTGTCTTAATTGGCATGAATGGAGCATCAAATCTACATTTTTGCATTCTTTTTGATGCAATTCCTTTGTAGCATGTAAAAGTATGTTTGTGTGTTTGTAATTTTATGTTACCTGATGCCTCTGCTGCAGATACTGATATAAGAGAATCTATGAGATCGATAGCTTTACTGTAATCTTTTCCAAGTGCGTCTTCAGGAGCATTATCTAACCAAGCTAAAATATGAGCGTGTGGACTGCCGCGATGTTGAAATTCGATTCTTTTAAAATAATGTACAATTCTATATTTCTTAAAAGGGTTATATTTTTTTTTGATTGCAGTATTTTCATGAGAACGTTGACCAACTTGTTAAAATATATAGCGCAAGTAACTGCGTCTTCATTAATAAGTGTACTTTTTTCTATGTAATGTAAATCTGCGGCATCTTCAAGTGTTATTTCAGAATTATATTTTAAATTATGCAATAATTGTAGCAATTTAGACCATCCTATTTCATTAGCACTTATTGTAAAAAACCCTGTTGGTTTACCATATTGTCTAATCATCGCGAACAGGTCCTTTTTTCTTTCTAACCAATAAAATGCTGAGTTCGGAATAGTGCGTAAAAAAGCTAAAATTACTTTCGATACAACCTTGTACGTAATCTTCTGATTTTATTTGCTCTTTAGTGATAGTGGTACCTTTTCCAACATGTTTAAACGCAATAGAAAGCGAATCTCTTATTCTTATTCTCATAATTTTCATAGCCATGTATAACAAATGCTGAGGGGTAACACCTCGTCTGTCAGATCGTCTAAGTTCACTTGTTGCCATCATAAAAGAGGTGACATTAACGCCATCACGAAAAGTTCTAAATTGACCCAAATATATTTGTGGAAAAGATACCTCTTCTGCATGTTCGTCGAATAATAAACTAACAGGAACATTACCTTCTCTCCAGGAGCAATTGTTAGGTACATTTCGTCATTCCACATTAATGTTTGTTGCTGTGCCACTAAGCTTTCGTCAATTGGTATTTGTTCTGAAATATCATTGTCACCATCTTCATCGTAGATAATTTCATCTTGTATATCATCTTGGCCGTTGAAGAAGCTGTCATCAACCGTAATACCATAAGAAGTATAAAGAGGTGAATCTTTTAAATGTTGCAACCACGCTTTTATTTTTCTCTTTTGTTGACTATACCACAAAGATAGTTGGATTTGTGTATTTTCTTTCTCTTAATATGAACCGTAATGCTATGGTCGTCATCTATATTTCTTGGCAATGAATTCACCATTGTATTTACTTCTATTGGAACATTTATCACTTGTCCATAGATTCCAAATTGACAAGAACATGTCGAAGCCTTCGAATTTGCATGAAGGGAATTCTTGGAGATATAAGGCGTTCTGTTACCAAATCTAATGGAAAATTTTTGAGATGTTGTGAAATGGGGATATTTGAATCCATTATACACTGAAAGTAAAGGAACGCTATTTTTATTAATTGCTTTTAAGCAAGTTGAGCATACTTTCACCTCAGTTACATTAACGTTTTTGAGCATTGTTCTTAAAAATTGAATATTAGGAGTAGTATCGTTATTAACAAAATTTTTTATATCTTTTGCAAACCACAGTCGGTCACAAATGTCACACGAATGACCAAAATCATTTTCAAAAATCTTTTTTGAAATTTTAAATGGGCTTTAGAATGTTGATGCCTAGAAGAGTACGTTGGTGCAGCTAGACTGTGTTGAGAATCCATGTTTTGAGTGTTATTTTGTGAAACTTGTTTCAGAAATATCGTCAATATTGTCATCAGAATCTGAATGTAACTCTAGAATGTTCGGTTCATTTTGTGTTGACAAGTCAGCAATATCAATTGCGGAACATATGGCACATTTCCTGTTGAGGGGCCTGCAATTTGTGAGTTATGAAAATTTAGGTCGTTAGAAACACGCTTTATAACTGTTTTGAAGATCGGTTCATTTGTAAATTGATCAAGGCAGATTCTTTTTCTTATCTCTATACCGCTGACTTTTTGTTTGTCTTGTAATTTACGATGTTTAATTTTTTCCTCCTCTTCTAACGATATTGATTGATGCTTAGAAATTTTTAAATCAACTATTGCATTAGATTTTTTTTTATCTCGGTATCGCTGACATCTAGTTTTATTTTGAACTTTCTTTTAATTGTATTTCATCAATTTTTTTTTTTTGATTTATGTCATCATTAGAAAAATTCGTTCCTTCTGATTCTTCATCACCTTCTGTCTTTTTCTTTTGCCCCCTGTCTGAAGACATCTTCAAGTTTTTTTCTCGTGGGATTAAGGGATCTAAACAAGTATAAAAATAGAAATTTAGAGATTTTAATTATGTTACAATATTTTTTCTAATAGTGAAATTAAATTATATAAGTTCATAAATAATTATTTGGCAAAAATAACAAAGCACGTATTTTATATCTAACAAATTACACAAACAAACAATAACTTCGTAAAATTGAATTTTACAATAAATGAACATATTTCATAAAATCTAAAATTATTATAACATTTTTTTTTAATTTTCCAATTTTAAAATCCACGAAAAATTTTATCAAATAACTAGAAATCTATTTTACCACGCTAGTAAGATAAATCTTATACCGTAATAATACTCATTTCATGATGAAGAGGTTGAATATTAAAACATAATTAAAATGAATAATGCTAAATTTTAAATACAAATATTCGTACAAATATTAAAAATGTTAAAAATATATTCGTTGTTTTCATTATTCATTTATCTGTATAAAAATATTAATATGTTTCATACTAACTTTTATACTGAAGTCAATGAATTTAAATTCAATAAATAAACAGTAATCCTTCAATTAAATAA
This sequence comes from Trichonephila clavipes, assembly GCA_019973935.1. NCBI lineage: Eukaryota > Metazoa > Arthropoda > Arachnida > Araneae > Nephilidae > Trichonephila > Trichonephila clavipes. The sequence continues at coordinate 148,762 of BMAU01007562.1, read as the reverse complement.
TTACAATAATAGTCAAATTAAAAAAAATTCACTTAAATAAACAAAATCCAGTACACACAAGTTGAACTTCCCACGTGGTCAATTTAACTTTACTTATGTATATAACTACACTCTAATACTTAATGTACAACGCGTCACATTTACAATTACAGATGTACTGCTACTATAACGTATTGGTGACGTGACTCACAAAATTATACTTATCCAAAAAGCGTCCAACGCGCACATAATACAGTCAGAAATAGTCGATGTATTAGTGTATACGTGTACACAGGCTACTGCGCGTGCGCTAGTCTGGCTCTCCATAGCTATAGATATACTATTATCATTAGCATGTCGGTGACGCGAACCGAGGATTTTACCCTCTACCAAAACGCTCAACGCGACTAAAGAAGTTTTCACTTCAAAAAATTTACTTCTAGATGTATCGAAACACTGTTTATTTAAAGGAAACGACTTGCCTTATGAACAGAAAGAGTTGTAATTCTAGAAATATACCTTTTTTTCAAAAGTCTGGGATAATACCTCGAATAAATTACTTCAAAACATAAAAACAATGCATACTAATATTTCAGATTTCTTCGTTAAAAAGGAGGTGCGCGTTATATGGCGAATATACCTGAAAATTTAAAAATTCAGCTTGAAAGTACAGGTGCGCGTTATACGCCGGATTTTACGGTAAATGAGTTGAATGATTATTTATGGTATTAGGCCTAGGCCTAGACATGGGCAGCGGTCACCACATAATAATACAGTCTTACCACTTTTGCTAGTTGACAGGCAGCTTGAAATTCCCTGTTTCCGGTCGCACATTGATAACCACAGACAATAAATCATGTGTGAAAGAAAAACGACTTTATTTTTGGTGTGCGATTTTTTTTTTTTATATTTGAATGGGGTGGGTGATAAAGCTCGTGGCTTATGGTTCCGGATAACATTCCGAAGGCGGCTGCCAGCGATCCTGTGGATCCGGAAGACCACGTGGTCCTTAAGTCGACCGAGATCTATTTCAGGGCTAACGAATTAATATGTAGAACCTGGCTTGTCTCTCGTGTATACCCATGGTACTTTCAAAGACACCCTGGATCCGCCGCCATATCATTCAAGGGTTCCAGATCATATCAGACGGCATTCTCGCGATTTTTGACTAATCACCTGAGGTGCATGAATTTTGAAGGTCGCAAAAGAAGCTTCCCAATAATTTGCACCAAATGTGACATCAATCATTTTACTCCTCAGAACATTCTGCAATGTCTGAGGTTTTTCTGTGAGGAGGTTGTTGTCCCCCCCCCTGCTGTTCTTAGACTTTTGGTTTATGGGCTTTATGGTCTTATGTGGATCTGGTTTAGTTTCACTAGAATAGATATGGATTATTTCTATCATAAGTAGCTGATAAAGTTTAGTATGTTATTTTGATAGATATTTTTTATTTTCGATTTTGTTTTAAAGGAGTGATTTAATTAATGAAAAAAAAATTACTTCTCATCTGATGTTAGGGTAAGCTATCAATGTTTGATGTTGCATTTTAAAATTTATTGGATATATGCCAGATTCTTGGGAAATACTGTACATTGCCAAATGTCACAGCTTTTTTCGAAATAAATAATCAATATTATTATCTGGACTTCTTTTTATTTATTTTTTACTTAACTTATGATGATTACATTCCTATAAAAAGCGATTTTTTAGAACTCAACGAAAACTCATGCCTTTTTAATCAGCCAAATATCTTCCATTCTGTTTGATTACTTGTTGCCATTTTTCTGGCATCTTTATTATTCTGAGCTCTTAGAGTTTCTGGTCCTTATCAGCAAAAAACTCAACCAAGTGTGTTTGGAGGTCGTTATTATTACTGAAAATTTTAACTATTGAAAAGTTTCGTAAACTTCGTTATAAATGTTAATTTAATGGTGCAAGGTCGGGGATGAAAAATGGATCGTCTCTAAACTAATATTAATCGAAAAAGATCACAATCCAAACTTGATGCATCTTTAACCAGGGGCGTATCAATGATACGGGGCTTCCAAGCTACAGGAACCAAACATGAGTAACTACAGTACCACTAACAAGCCTTTCATTTCTAAAAAAGGGCCCCGAAAGAGTTTTAATACGGGGCCCACTCAAAACTAGCTACGACAGTGCCTTTAACATTGTTGGGCCTTTTTTGGGAAGATATGTCGCATCCTCCATAAAACCCCGGTCTTGCTCCATTCAATTATCATTTTTTAAAAATTTTACAAAACTTTTCCAATGGAAAATTTTTTAACAATAACGATGACCTCAAATCACACTTGATCGAGTTTTTTTGCTGATAAGGACCAGAAACTCAATGTGAATGGATTCATGAAGTTATCAGAAAAAATGGCAACAAGTAATTGAACAGAATGGAAGATTTTTGACCGATAAAATTTTTTTTGTGCAGTTAAATTTCATGCTACAAAGCCGAAATTATTTATGTTAATAATAATAATGTAATTAACAAATATGTTAATTATCAGTAGTTTTTTAAGTCTATTATTACATATGTAATTTTAGAAATCCAGGGTGAATCTTGTTACGTATTGCATCTTTTCTCTCTCATAAATCTCATTACCACATTGTTTATTATGTTCTTAGAATAGAGAATTTTCTTTTTTTTTAATCCTACTAAAATTTTAAAAAGTGCTTAAATGTTTTTTATCTTGAAAATTAAATTCAATGGAAATAATATAATTCATTTCCAATGCCACTAAACTTCGTAGAAAAAAAAAATTTCAAACATAAAAGCGTTCTTTAACTGCTCACTAGAATATGGTAAATGGTAAAATAAATTCTCGCAGTATATCTGGAAAGAAAAAGAATACAAAAGAGAGGAAAAAAATATGCATTTTTTCCCTCTCTTTTTGTTAAGAATACCACTTAACCCTTTTTTTCTTTATGAAAAGAACGTCACTAGAAGCGAAGTGCTGTTGACTCTACTGTTAAGAAGAGTGCTAAGATCCTAACCCTCAGATATTGTTTAAGTAAAGCACATTGCCCTTGCTGTTTTGAAGCAGATTTTTAGTGGAAGGGAACTTGGGTTGTTCTAAGCAGATTAAATTAAGGAATATGTTCTTTCTTGGAAAATGAGGTACATAATTGTATTTCTGGTTTCAGTTACGCTTTACCTCAGAGGTTCCCAAACTTTTTTGTCTCATAGACCCTTTACCATGTTTTTCGGTATGGGGTAGACCCCTGGTTAATTAATATTGAATTTTTGCAAATTTATCAACTTAAATGTCTTTTTGACAGCTGGTACTACTACTTTAAAAGAGTTAAATTTATAACTAATGAAGTATTGAGTTAAAAGTTTAAAAATCATATGTTAATATTAAAAGTTAATTAATATATAAAATAACAGTTAGAAAAAATAACCAAACAACACACAATTGATTTGAATAAGAGGGATGAATCTGGCGCTACTATAACAAATTTTCAACATTTAGTATCAATTTTTTCAGGTTTAACCTTATATAAATCTCCTCTGTTAATAGTGTCCAGTTTCTTTTTTTTGTTTTGGAGATTGACGACTGCGCTGAAACTCCTTCTTACTAGGAAAAATAATTAAAAACTTCCTCACGATATTCCATAATTCGGGACAAATAACAGGTTTTCCTTTTTAAAGCTAAAATTGATGGCATCCTTTTCTAAACATGTATTGTCTAACTTTGTTGTAAACTAACATTCGTCCTTTTCAGTTGTGAACTAACATTTATCCTTTTCAATGCTTTTATTTTAAGATATGGTCTGACTTGGTGGGGGAATTCCCCACCAAATTTTGTTTCTTTAATTCATTGAAAACGGTTTTAAGTGGTTTGAAATTTTAACTTTTTAAAAGTGTATTGTCATTATTTTTACATATTTTATAAAACATTTTAAGTTTTTTAACAAATGTTTGGCGCAGTATAGCCAAAATTGGCTCTTGCGCCATAAAACACTAGACTCACTCACGCCAACGTGGTGGAAGTTTTTTTATGCTTTCTCTGAAGAAAGCCAAAGACTGAGAGGCATCACGATCGCTTGATCGCAAATGACGCACTGACCTTTCAGAGCATTCTTTATGGCACCATATGTGTAGTAATTGCAAGACGATAGGCTTTGACTGTCCGGTAGGTGTTCCCAAACTTCCTAGCGGAAAAAGAACCCAATTTCCTGTGTTGTATTGGCAGTGCGTGGTCTTGAGCTTTTTGGAATCAAAATCACTCCTTATGACAGTTTGCCCAGACGTTTGTTGTTGATAACCTTCCGAAGGCTGTCAGGCCTTCTTTTCATAAAAATTGAAGTAGGCGATGCTGTGCTTGCTTGGACATATCCATCACACCTTATTATTATTAATAATTGTTGAACGTGGCGACTCCTTAGCTCTATAGCCCCCTTTGAGGTTCTATTCGACATATTGTAGATTTTAAAACGATATTATGAAATCTTTCTAATTCAGTATTTAAAAAAATATTTAAGTGTATCTTCTATTTTCTTTTTCCACTTGCGAAAATTTCCATCTTAATTTCAATATACTTAATACATTTTTTAAAAAATCTTTTTTTTGGAAAAAAGAGAAACACCTCTGTAGTAAACAGAAATAAAATTATTCAGATATGCTTTTGTTTTTTTTTTCAGCTACAGCTTCTTTCATCTTATTAGTATAAAAAAATTTGTAGAATCGTAACTTTTTAAAAATCTATAGCATTTTATTGTAAATTATATTGGTCTGTGTCTCGCTTTTTCTCCTTTTCTTATTTAATAAATTTACCTTTCACTGATCTAGGTAAAATTAGTAAAAAAGTTACGAATTTCTTTAAACTTATGAATCCCCTATTTCTTTGCATTAAATAAATTAATAAAAAAAAACTGCAAAAAAGCAGATCAATAATTTTACCCGAGAGAAATTCGCCATTAATGTAAAAACTTACAATTCTAAGAAATAGCTTGTGATCCTTACCCAATACGTAAAAGTTCCTTTATTGAATATTTTGCCTTATCATATTGCAGCACTTGCCCAAATTATATACTCGATACTAAACATTTTATCACGCTTATATTATTTAATTACGTGATATTTGCATGCTCTTTCATATTAGCAAACCATGCATTGAATATTTCATACCGCGTATATCATGTTTTATTTTATTCAAATCACGAAATTTCTTCAATGGCATTGTCATTTGAACCGTAGCCAATCGTGTTCCAACAATTAGATTCATATAGTGAATCTGAATCAGTATTGTCTACATTCGTGATATTTAGCCAATCACGCTTTCAAAATTGGATCTGGATTGTGAACTTTATTCTAGTAGAGGTCATCGCGTTTCCCGTACGTTGCAAGTTGTACTGCTGAAATTGCCAACATTGTTCATTGATGGTTATGCATTATTTCCTATCATATGTTTTATTGAATGCTAATGTCGCTGAGATTGCATGCAAAACATTTTGAGTGTTGAAATATTAAATATCCTTAATAAGATTTTTTTTAAAAAGTAGCTTTTCACTATAACGAGTTTATTAATTCGATGAAAAGTGGTCTGTTCTTTGCAACTCTGTTTTTAAGTGTATTATTTAAAATTTATAATCAAAACTAATTCGTTTTTTAAAATAAAATAATAAAAAATTGTTCGTATATTAATACTCCCATACCTTTTTACGTGATATTTCAAAATGATGAATATTTTATCTATATTATTAAACATTATTTTTGTGGGGAAAAAAAAACCTTTTTATTAAAATACTTTTACGATGGATGCATCTTGCAAAATTCACCTTTCTATGGTTTAGAAGCAATTGTGCACATTCGAAAACAAATAAATTGGGCTTCATTTGAAATTATATTATGAATTATAATTCTGCGATACTTGTGTAATATGTTGGCTATGATTTAACTAGATATTCTATATGTTATATATTGTGAAACAAATGACTCAAATTATTTAATAATTATTTTAACTAACCGTTACCCGCTCTTTTCGTTGGGTATTTCATGATACTGTATGGCCAGGGACATCTTAAAGCATGGGCCAACTGGGCCCGGACCCATCGCCTCAGCCACAAGGGGGGTCAACTGGCTACATGTGATGACCGTCGTGTGACCATGTGTAGACAGTACTCATTCAGTCATAAGATGGCAGTTGGTCGAGCCGGTATGTGTGATTGTGAGCCATGCATATTTATTTGTTTCGGATTATTTGACGACGTATGCTATGTACAGTCAACCCTCCTATAACGCGCTACTCTCAGAACGCGGAGCTGAAATTGCGACAGCCGTCCTATAACGCGGTACTCTTACAGCGCGGTTTCCGTTTAACAACGTCCCATCAGTTCTTTCCGATAGGGATAAAGTATATTAGTGTTAGTTTTTTGTTTTATTTTTTTTTCACAGGATCTCTGCTCAGCAAAAGTAACACATTGTTTCAAATTTTGTGTAATTAACGTTTAAGAAATAGTGTAAATAATTTACATCTGGAAGTGTAATACATTAATGTTACTTTCTGTTGTATTTATCTTATGTTAAAATCTTGCCACCACCTCTCCCTTCGAAATCTAGTTTAATTATGAAATAAAAAAAAGTAGTGATTACACAGATCGAGGAATAAATTAAAAGAGGAGCGCGCACTGAGGCATGGCGTAGACAAAACAAAAGGATTAAGGAATCGCGCCAAAAAGCGCTTAGCGCGTTGCACTCCTATATCAAATCAGTTACACCGGTGGAGTTACGCAGTCTGATAATTAGGCCGACGATATGCAAATATGTGAGGAATTGAAGCAAACTCCATCGTTTAGGTTTTCTATATGAGAGTCCTATCTATATATAGAAATGGTCAAGCCGGAGAAGTATAAGGAGAGAAACTGAATTGAAACCGATTGTAAGAGCTACTGCAATTCATGTTTGCAATCGCTGTGATAGGTAGTGATCCACCAATTCGGGATTTAGATGTGGATTTAAAATACTTGCGATTTGCCTTCTCCCAATTATAGATAGGTAATTGTTTTTCTCAAGTAGAATACTTTAATTATTTTTCTTAGAAAAGTACGAGAGGTGCTCTCCATGCGCGACGTTGACAAATGTGGGACCATTGGTAAGGTACTGGCATGCAGAATAAAATTTAAATCGAAACTACTCATCGGAAATGAACTATTTTCAAAATAACGGCAAATTAATGTCTCTAGATTTATACTTCCTCGTCGCTTTCAACTTCCTTGGGTTCATTTTATTTCATGCTTCCACTGTTTTGATTATTTCTTCTGCATTGTCCTGAATTTTCATATGTTCTTTTTTAGCAGAAGGCTCATAATTATAGTCAGAGTTTTATTCCAATTCATGGCTTCCATTCTGGCGCAAATACTTATGTCCATAGATTCGAAAAACTCATTTTTCATCCATGATTTCGAAGTCGTGAATAATCGCTGGTTGATATCTTTTTCCAGGTTTGTTGCGTTTTGAGCAACCATTGGCTTTTCAGAATAAAACAACATAGTGCCAGACAGAAGTCTGGCTATGTTTTATCGACGTGAGGACTCATCGACAAGACTCCTAAAACTGGGCCCGATTATTGCATAACACGCAAGTGGGTGCATGCCACCTGCCCTAAACCACCTCGCTTGGAATGCGAGCCATAGGTACTGCTATAATTCTCCATGGTTGAGCGCGTAAGGAGCTTCCCCACTAGGCCATGCCCGTTTTTCGTCCCGTATGAGGATTTAATTTCTGACATTACAGACAGACTATCGATTATTCTCTATGACTGAAAAAACAGGTGTTTCTTTTCACTTACAATTTTTTCGTTGTTTTTGCGTAAGTTCTGTACACACCTTAAATAAACACACAAATCTGATGGCTTAAATATGCCAATATCTTGAAAATCGCTTATCAACTCACTACGGGTAGTTCTTTTGGAATGATTGCTCTACACGGCAATTCCTTTCCAATGGTACCGTATTGTGAAAATCGGTGTGGAGCACCTCCTTCACTTACCTAGTGAGAATTTTAATATGTTTAGTAGGTATTTTTTTAGTAAAAGCACAATTGAATTCTAAATAGGATTTTTTTGTGTGAATTTTATACAATCTCTGAGCTTTTTACTCTGAAATTAACTGAAACTTAAATTCCGCGCAAATCGGGATGTGGAGCAGGAGGGAATCACATTCACCCATTTTCCTTTTTTATATTATCTGAGAGTTCTTAATGAAATTATTTTTAGTCATAATTCATTATTACGAAATTAGCTGATAAACTTTTAACATTGAAAAATTCAGAATCAGTTACCTGGAGGGAGTATATTGTATTGACGACGCACAAAAAAACACCCCACCACCAGAACTCCTAATTTTGAGCCTTGTTGAAGTTACAAGGACGACACCTGAGCTGGCACCCCTCTCTAAACTGCCACAACACTCGAATGGGAGGATTTTGAGCCTTGTCAGATATAACGTACACAAGCTCCTTTTACACGGCGGGTCTTCAGTGGCACTCGAATTTCCGGCCACGAGTTCGTGACCACAGTAGCACACACGGGAATTTTTCAAGAGGGGGAGGGGTCCGGGGTCGAAAGTTCACCCTTCTTGTATCATGCTCCTTTAGATTTTGTCGATTTTCGGGAACAAAACACAGTGAAAAAACTTTATTGAATAAATAATTAGCATTAATTAATAAAATTAATCATTAATAAATAATTAAATTTTACGTACTATATACTTCAAATTATAATCAATCGGGAAAAAATTAAGGGCTTTGGGGGGGGTCCAGACCCTCCCCCTTTGTGTGCGCCACTGCGTGACCATGATCACTAGGCTATCGCGGCTACCTTACCGTGTGATAACATAAATTGTCGATGAATATATGCAACTACTGGTTTTTTTTTCATTAGTTTCGCATTTCACAAAATGGCCTAAAGCTGAATAATTTGAGTGTGGAGCCCATCTCTGTAGAATCTCTTTTAAGACTTAATTTCTTGATCATAAAAACAAACCCTAACTATTTTTAAGGTCCCCACTTTGTGTGATCCCGGTAACTTTTTCTGCTATTATTATGGAGTAGTGACCGAGTTACCTGTAATCTCTAATGCTCGCCGACAATGATTATCTCTAAGGTAGGGCCACCTAAACACTCATTTTTAAATAAATCTCCCCTTGCAGCCGTGATTGTGGCATTTTGTTCGTTACTAGGTTGCTGCAGCTACCGGAGTTTTGTCACTTTTAAAACTGATCCGCAGCTGCGATAAGTCGAAAATAGTGTTTCGGTCCCCTTTTTTTACCCTCAGACGATGAAGAGAGAAAGCCTCTTGGCCCTTTTCAGGGGTTTTGGGTGTGGAAACGGCTGTCGCGTTAGAAGTGCGCCGCATTTGGCGGATTATCTCGATTTATGAACGTCACTGTTTGGAGGGGCTCTTGGGTTTAATCGCTAGAATTATGGTCCAGCTTCAGGTGAAGATAGTAAAGTAACTCATAATGTGTATGTGAGGCTTTAGGTAGATATATAGGTGCAAATATTTAACTACTTGAAGTAAAAAGTTAAGCCATAGGATATTCATAACTCAAAACTCTTACTCGTCTTTGATAGGGACTCCTTGGAAAAGTCCCGTCATCTTTTTGCTCTTTTATATACTTCTTATCTACCGTTTTTCCTTCTTAGAAAAAAGCCTTGAGTGTCATTGCTATGTCCTAGCTTATTTATCATTCGGATAGTAGAGGATCTGGTTGTTCACTGACATTATGTTGAAACGAAGTATTTGTTATTCTGGTGTGTGAAGTTTTATGTAATGACTTTGCCTTGATCTCAGGCTTCCCTCTCTCTCACCATTAATTTTTCTTCTTTTAAATTCAAATCGATTTTATTGATAACTTGTAGTTCATGGAGGAGAGGGTTTACGAAGGAAAGAAAAGAAAATTGTTTCTACTCTTATAGAAAGCAGTATGCTGCTTGGTTACTTTTTCTACAATTAATGAATTCGAATGAAAATCAATGTTGAATTATGCGTACCGGAAAAGTTTTGAGTTTGCATTTTAACCGCGGGGGGAAAAGTAATGTAGTGGAGGAATAATAAAGTAAAATTTGAAGCAATTTTAAAAGAGAAAGCAATACTTTCTTTCGTTTACTTAAAGTAACTTTTTGGTGTTTTGTTAATTTTTTTGTGGATAATACTTTGTCTAGTTTCACTAACTTTTGCTCAATGACTACTAAAACCCGATTTAACGCTTCGCTGGCTTTTCCATGGGAATCGTCAGTAACCTTATATGAAAAAAGAGCTAATTTCTTTTTGGCTTCGTTTTCTTCAATTTTTTCGTTAATCAATTGCATTTGGTGGTAAAAATTTTGAGGTTCGCCAAATTTTTTTATATGTTTGACTCTTCTACCATAGCTTTATTCTTTTTCTTCTTTCTTCTTTTTTTGAAGAAATAACTTACCAATAGTTACCCTCTAAGGTGCCTCGCGTTTCCAGGAACCTTATCTGATGGTTATAGGGAATCATTCGTATCTGTCTAATATCTGTCTTTCCTACTTAGTGTTGTACTTCAACGAAAGCCAGTGCTGTTAGAGCTTGTCTGGTCTCTAGGGTATCTGAGTTTCACTGTCGTGGGCATTTAGTGACATTTTCACTTTACTGTGGCATGAATCGGTCCCTGAGGACGTCGTTAAAGCTAAAGTGAGGGATATGGGTTACGAAAACTGTCCAAATATTGGAAAGAAGGTATATATTCCTCATTCTGATGGCTTTCCAGAAAAGTCTTCTTCAAGTAAGGGGGAAAAGAACTAAAAGAAAAATGCGGCTCTATCCCGAATTCTTGAAATATTTGTTTTGGAATGTATCAGTTTATTAAGTATGCCAGCCTGTAACAAAATAACTTGCAAAACTATTTCATTACTTAATTTGTGCATCGGATTTTTTCTGACTTCAGTTGTATCGATTTTTAACCTTTACTGTTTGCACTGTTTAGCTGTCCTTAAAAACTTTTTTTTTAGATTTCATTTAATAGTTTCATTTTGATAGTTTTTAGTGGGTTTTATTATTTTTTTGTGTGTGTGTGTGGAGTACAAGCTCTGCAAATTCTGAAATTCTTATGTTTAGTTGGAAAGAAACATATTTTTTTTTTTTGGGGGAGAAACTGTTTTTCTTTCTACATATATAATACATTAAGAACTTTATAGTTTTTAAATATATATATATTTCACTATTTTTCATATCCACTTATTAAAGTTTACAAGAAAAAAGTTTCGATCGAAATACGTGAATACGTCTTTCCAGAATAGACGTTAGCTTTGGTTTAAAGCAATGGAAATTTTTTAAGTGCGGGATTTTAATCAAAGAATTCACACATCTTGTGTTATTCTCTTGCTGTGTTTTCTTTTTCTATATATTTATATACTAAGCAATCGTAAATTATGGACAGGGAAAGATTCAATATCAGAATTATTATGAGATATTTAAACCTTCAGAAATATTTGTGTTCTAGAGATTATGCGTGTTCTCATTTTTCTTTTGTCAATCAACCCTGCATTGTGTGCAAGTTTAAATTTGTGACAGTAGCAAACAAAAGCTTATTCTGTGACTCACAGTTATTTTAATAAGATGCTTAAATTCAATTATTATTGTTTTCATGATTTAATGAACAGGAGGATTCGCGTACAGCACTATGATGCATTGTCCAATAGGCAAAAGGAATGTTTATTTACATCCGTTTCCCATCCCTAATAAGGGTACCTATTTCTCACGGGAATGATGTTTTACATTTACGTTATTGATGGGATACCAAAAATGAACTTAGACGTTTCGTAATGATTTAATATGCCACTACTTTAGGTGTAATATGATATTAATCTTATCTAAAGGTTTTCTTGATTGCTTTTTTTTATTGTTTAAGATTTCTTTTTTAAAAGAATTTGTATGAAACTACTTGTTTTTTTTTTTCGTACCTCTGAATTAATACGATTCAAAAGAAACGTTCTGGACGAGGAGTCAATGGGATGAACGAGCTGAGGGATTGGAATCTATCTCTCCATAAACCAATAGATTTTTAATTTTTACCGTAGAGATTACTCTTCGGCGTTTTCGGCTACGTATTTTATAGAATGTAACTCCCCTCCTCCATAAGAGAGCTCTGTGCACGCCACTGCGAGCAGTTTATATCCCATCTATGACTTTATGACTTTCATAAGACCAGTGGCGTACACAGAGGTGGAGCATGGAATTAAAACCTTTGCCCTCACACAAAGAGATTTTTAATTTCTACTATAACGTCTCTACGTTTTCATCTACACGGTTTTTTTAAATGTACGCCCCTACCTCACTAAAGAAGTACTGTACGTCTTCGTATATGTATAGGATTATAAATTATTCTCTCCACATTTTTTATTTATTTGTGCCGATCCTTGTTAATTATTTAGTTCCATGCAGTGACGAACGCATACTTCTTTTAGAAGGGAGAGGTGTTACACGTAGATGAAAGCACCGAGGAATAATATCTGTGTTAAAAATCAAAAATCTGTCGAAGGGCTAAAATACCAAATGCTACCCTTGTGTTCGCCACTGAGCTCACTCTGATTGTGAAACATTTGGTTTTCGATGGAATGGAATTATTTGCGCTTGCTCTCCTTCAATAAACGAGTGAGAGGAGCAACCCCAAAGCACCTCCCGCCTGGGAAACCCTGTCGACTCTCTGAATGTGCGTGTGGGGACGTCGTCGTCATCTGGAAATTGTCGTGTTGTGTGTGTGTCGTTGCTTTGCACGTCATAAATAACGAGGGCAGAAAAAGTGTACAGTGGAGGTAGGTAACAAACGGCATTTGTCACGGAAGTGGGTGCCTCCTGTGGGACCCTAAATTGGGCCCTTCCTCATTTTGATTTTTTTGTGTTCCATGTAATTTTCTCTCGGTTGTCTTGCAGAATTTTTCTTTGAAATGACCTCCGACTTCCGCTAACAGAGTGGGACTTGAGGAACTGGTGGAAGAGTCGCAAATTAGTGGGTGGAAGGTTGGGGTGTCATGTTTCGATTGCCCTGAAAGACCATCAATAGAAATTAGTTCCCATTAACTTTTGTTTAGTTGTTGAGTCCAGCAGGGAGAGAAGTGCTATTTTATTTTGTAGTTCAAAATGATGACGTAACGACTAACTGCTTTCTGTGAATTGCGATATTTTTTCATTCTTCCAATTCGACTTAATTTACTTTTTTATTATCCTGTTTAATCTAATGTTTCACCTCTTCGTGTGAAAAAAATATGTTTTGAAAATGCAAACGAATTTTGGATGGTGTTATACTTTGCATAAAATATTCAAAGTTTATATTGGGTGTTTGTGATTCGTGTACTTCATTAGAAGGGCTTTTTAAATAGTGTAGTTGTTGTTTGGAATGATGATAAAGAAGATTTTTTTTCTTTTGTACAATAACTATACACTTTAATGTAGTAACAGGTTTGAATTTAAGGTATCAATTTATATTATGTGTTTTGTGGAAAATGGTTGTTAAAATACCATATTTTTCTTAACGATTATAGGCAATACGATTTCTCAATTAATTTATCTTTAAGGTTTTGTTTCACCAAAATGTAAATATCGCTGTAAATTTTGATTATTTATCTTTGATGCTTTGTTTTACCAAAATGTAAATATCGTCTTAAGTTTTAATTCTTAATCACAGTATGTGAAAAATTTAGGAATTAACGTACTGATATTTGTGTCCTTTCTTTTATTGCAATTTAAAAAACAACATGCAAGAGATTTTCTGGAGAAACCGTTTCTACAGCCAAGTATCAATAACCGAACCTGACTGAGGAACATTGATATTTTACAGCACGATCCAATTCATAACTATCCTTATAAATTATTACATCGTTGTAAGATCACACACACACACACTCATACACTGAGAGAGAGAAATTTTATCAAAAGTCACGTACACAAATCAACAAGGATAATGTGAATCTTATAACCAGAGATCCACCATCAAAATCGAAGCAGTTCTCCTTTCATCTTATTTGAACGTTCTTATTTTGGCAATGAAGTCGCCTGAAACTGTAGCACGCGATCAAATTACACAGATGTTTAATATTGCCGTGTGGCACCAGCAGTTGTATCTACTCGGTGGCACCTAACTAAATAAAGTGCTTAATTGAACTGTGATATCATATACAGAGAGGAATGCCCTAGGATTTTTAACGACGATGTCTGGTTTTCAACGTTTGCTTTCAGAGCAGGGCCATTGTATGGGTGGAAAATACTAAGCAGAGAACAAATTAGTCTGAGACTGTTTTTGAGTCAGTTTTACGAGGCTATGTTTATTGCGTAGACTATGCAAAGTGTACCACTTGGTATGTTTATGTTTGATAAGTGTTTTACGTTCAATTTTCAAGTGCTGGTTGTAATAAGCCTTAAAATAATGTTTGCTCATTAGAACTGAGTTCCAAACTAGACATAAAATTATTTACATTAATTTTAGAAAGCAGTAATCTGTGTTACATTTTGTATTGTTTCTTTGTTTGTGTTTTGCGTTACGTAATCCTAGCGGCGTGAAATGCACATCATCCGTAAGTACAAACTGTATTTTTTAATCTTTTTTGCGTAATCAATGGGCACGGTTTTGTTAAATTGAGAATTTTCCACTGTCACATCATAATCACATTCTTGTTTTCATTCTTCTTGTTGAAATTTGTGCAACAACAGCGACAGTATATTGCAGCGATTCTTAAACTTTCGATCGTCGCGGCTCCCCTTTATGTACTATTTTATTGGCCTGACATCACGGACCCCCAAGATTTTGAACACCCCTTCCTGATTCTCAACACATGGCTGGTGGTTCCTCAATAAGTACTGACTTTTTAACAATTCTTTTTCCTTTCAGAAAACAGTAAATATCTAATACGTATAAAAATGCTTCAAAATACTAATTTCAAAAAAAAAAAAAAATGAATAATACACCTAATTGTATTAATCAATGATCTGTCTAGTAATCAGTATAGTACTCATTTAATGATCTTGTCCAGGACGGCTTATCTTTCAATTTTTCCGCGAGGTATTTCAGAGATTGTAGAAAAGGGAAATTGTAACATTAAATGAGACCTTTGCGGACCCCCTAGAAAAGCACTGAATACCCCATGGGTCCGCGAACCACAGTTTAAGAACAGCTGGTGTTTTGCAAAGAATTATAAAAAAACTTTTATATTTGACTTGAAGTTCGCTTCAAATGGGAAACGAAAATCGTTTCAAATGAATTCGGCTTATGTTATTTTGTGTTGAAACACCATGCTTAATTTTCTTAGGCGTAATATCAGAGCCTCTGGTTACCTAAACGCTTTGTCAGTGAAGTGTCATTCATTTCTTGTTAATTTGAAGTGAGTGAGAGTAATATTTAAGTCGCTCGATAAAGCAACTCGATGGCTATTGGTGATGATACTCGTTATTTTGAACGTCGGTAAAGTGAGAGGACTACCATACCGCACCAACGGGAGGAGAATGAGCCTTAACAGATTTAGCGTGTGCATCGGCTCCCTTTACGCGGCGAATATTCAGTAGTACTATGACTCGAACCCGCAACCCTCCGGCTTTGAGTTTGTGTACATAACCACAAGGCTATTTGAGTCAATTGTTAATTTTGAATAGGATCAGTGATTGTGTGTGTGTGAAGTAATAGCTCATGTGAAAAATATCAAAATCGTTTACCCTGTCTGCAAAGCTCGTTTCCATAAGAACTGAATAATTATATCACAAAAACCACAACAATGCCTTGTGCTCAAATGTTTGAACTCTTCTCATTGTTTATGTGACGAGTGTTTATCGAACTCTACCTGAGCGTAGTAATGAATCATCATTCATTATGCAAGGACGCCTTTCGCACCTCATTTAATGAAGGACTCACGGATGGAGTCTACATCCGTTTTCGCACGCTATTCCAAAAAGGCCTAATTGCATTGTTCGGCTGTTTACAGTTCCCGTTTTCTCTTAAAAGGGCCCCTCTTTTGTTTTCGTTTTTTTATAGCACTTCCTCCCCCCTCCTCATCTTTCGTCGAAGATGGGAGGGTGAGAGAATCTATTCAAGGTTCTATCACTCTCTCTCCCTCTCACTCTACGCGCATGCCCGAATAACCTGTTTAGGGTTGTCGGGGTCATGCGAATTCCCTTTGGGGGGGCCATGGAATCTTTTTTATTTGGTTCCTTTTGGGGGTTGTGTTTCCGAACCTGGGCAAGAGGGTGAGTAGGGGTTGTTAGGGGGTCACGGCGGATGAAGTCGCAGAGCTACGTAATGTGACAGTTGCGGATATAAATGCAAGGTTCCCCTCGGCGAGCTTTGCAGGGATAATGAAATATTTTTGCTGGAAGTTGGTATGAGTGACGTCATTAGGTCTGTAATTTTGTTGCTATGGTAACTAAAATGCTAATAAAGATGTTACGGAAAAAAGTGATGATGTGATGTATTCTGTGAACACATAGAGCTGGTTGGTCCACACGTAAATTGGGCTGCGGGTGGTGTATGTATACCATTATCTCCCGTAACAAGAAAAATAGAATAAGAATAACGAGAATTAATTCGTAACATAAATATTTATGATATATCCGAGTTACAACTAAGAACCTTTCAGATATAATTTTTTATGCAAATAAGCTGATAAACAATAAAATGCAACTTTATTGAATGTTTTTTTATTTGATCCTTCATAACCTAGCAGTCGAATTTGACTTAAATCACATAAACATTTGCTTTAAGGTTTATTGGAGAGGACTTCTTGTTTAAGCATAGTGAGATGGCGAAGATTCTTTCACTTTGCGGCATATGTGCAGGAAATTTTTTATTTCCCTAGACCCACGGATTTTTAATGTATACCATTGAGATTATCCGTGGTTCTTTCATCTATGTTTTTTTTAGAATGTACCCCTCTCCGCATAAGAGAAGTCTATGTACTCCACACACAGTGTTTCATATATTCAATCATTAATTTCTTTTTCTTTTATTTTTTTTAACGCCACTGACAGTAGAAAACAATAATCAAATAAGAAAGCCTTTTCCAGTTGTATTACATATGTATTGATCCTAGTATCATTTTTTGTATCCCCCCCTCCCCAATAGCCCTTGATTTTTTTTTCGATTGATTATAATTATATGTCTATAGTATGCAAAATTTAATGAAGTTTTTTTTAATAATTAATTTTAACAATTAATGCTCTTTATTTCTTCAATAATTAATGTTTTACTGTTTTTTGTTCCTGAAAATTGACAAAATCAAGAGAGTATGTTGGGTAGCGTATTGCAGCATGATGCGAGAATGATGCACTTTTGACCCTGGACACCCCCTCCCCCTTGAAAAATTCCTGTGTGTGTGCGCCACTGCCGGAAGTAATGTTGTAGTGCTAACTTTACCCCAATACTCTCACACTGCGTAATTTGAGTGTGTGAAATGTCCAGTTATTCGAATAACATCACTTCCTATAATGAAAAACTGACTGGTTAAAATTTTTCATTACTTATCCATAACATGAACTAAAATTCATAAGAAATGTACTGTACCATATATAATCTCCAACGATTTTATCAATTAGTTAATTTGTAATTTTTTGCAAAATAATGCAACATGAAATTGAATACCGAAATTACAAAACATTATTGTTGAAGGTGTTTCATTGGTTATATCTTTCCGGCGGTTACACCCCCAGGCCAGGACCTAGCAAGTTGCTCTGTGTGAAATCCGATCTTGGGAATCCTTTTGCATTTTCGTCTTGTGCCCATCAAAATAGTTTTCGAGTCATTCCCGGCGAGAAAACCGCGGTGTCCTCTGTGCTATTATCCGACATTTGTTCCACTTATTATTCGATTAGTGTCCATCCTCGCCGGCGGCTGCTTGCATTGTCCAATTTCCGCTAATGGCACAATGGCTTGTCCCGCTTAAATGAATATTGATAGGCGACACAGACAAACAGACCAGTGGGGCAAACACGGTTAATAACACAGCACCAGAGCTTTTAATCTCTGAGATGTGCACAGACGTCGACTGGTACAATTATTTGATTGTTGTGCTGCTACAGTAGTAACATAAAAGAGAGTTGGGTTCTAATTTGAATAGAACGAGAACATTTTTTGTTTTATATATATCCTTGCTTATGATTGTTGTTCAGTACACGTTCGCTTTGCTGTACTGTGAGAAATTAATCCAAGAGCATTTTTTAAAAAAATTGTTGCAGGAAAGTAATTTGTTTTAGATTAATTTTTTTTTGTCAGGATTTCCTTAAGTTTCAATTTAGAATTTTTTTTCCTCTTCCAATTCGTGTTTTTAGAACAGGTTTTCACTTTCTATGGAAATTGGATTTAAAAAATAATTAATTAATTTTTGTTAGAAAAAATATTTATATACCAGTTTCTGTTTCAAGTAGTTTATGTATTGTTATTTTGCTTTGTTTCCTGAATTCTTCCTTCGTTTTTTTTGTAATAATTATTCTGTAGAAGAAAATAATATGCAATCGCTTTCTTTTTCAAATATTTGGAAAATATTTTATTTCATTTATAAATAAATTAAGGAAATATGCTTTTCAATTTTCTCTAGTATTATTTTGATAATTAAGTTCCATCTTTTTTTCAAGTGGGATTGTTTATCCGCAAAAGGCAAAATCGAGAAATGCCCTAAGCGGTATTTTCAGCAGATATAAATTGCAAAATATGGTTTTATTATTTTTTATGTGTAAAAAAGTAAAATAATTGAATTATTGCGTTTTGTTTTCTAAAACACAACTTATAAAACAAATTTTCTTATCTATTTATTACCGGAAGAAAATGAATTTTTTTTAAATGAGATGAGAATATAAATTTTTTTCTTTTTTGTATTGTATATTATTGATTCTCTTATCGAGGCATTAATAAGAAACGCAAAAATAAACATTTTATTTATTTATTTTTTACTTTCTTATGATATTTTGATGTTTTTGATTATTAAATATACCTTTTGAGTTATTGTTTACTGCATATTTTTTAGGGATAAAAAGTTTATATTGTTTGTCTTAGGAAATATATTAGTTACACATACTAAATATTTGATCAAATAACTTTTTGTTTTATTTTTTGAAACAAATTCGATTTTAAAACTTTTTTTTATGTCGTTTTGCGATTTTCAAGGGAATGGCAAAAGCACTTTTTCCCCGCCATTTACATTTTGAAATCATGTAGTAGTATTTTTAATTTTTAAATGTATAAGATATGAAAAATACATACAATAAACTTTGCCCCTCCTTACATTTATTGCGGAGCAATTTTTTATATATAAAAGTCAGTTTCTCTAAAAATATAATTAGATTGAAATTTAGTGATGACTTAAAGACTTAACTTTGAATTACACTTTATCATGTCCCGCGCAAAGTTTTTAATTTTTAGAGCTAAGAAATTTTTCAACTTCTCTCTTTTCATCTCAATTTGTATTGGCAAATGCAGATAACATCTAAATGTGTTGTTGCCTGGATTCCATACTTTTATATTTTCTGCCGATGAGCTATTACAATTAAAATTTGTTACTGTTTTTTCGAAACTCATCATTTGAAAATAATTATCTAGTATGATTTAATACTGGAGTTAGTACTTTGTACTAGTATGTGGAGCAATTTGTTTCACCTTAGTAAACAAATGACTGTATTTCTGACTTACTTCAAACTCTTCTGGCGAGCTATCTTAATTAAAATCCATCCCATGTGGAATTCTGTGACTTTAACCACAAAAAGATGGATCACTTGCTCTTTACATTGTGTTACCACCATACCAATTTAAACTACTATAATCCCCTATTGAGGTATAACAGCTCCATCACTATAGGCCATCTCTGTTTCCCTTGGAAAAACATGCCTTATCCATCATCTCTCATCCTTCAACAAAACAATACCATTGCCACAAGAAGTTACGTAGAAAAGAAATCTCTTCAGATAAACAAAAGCTCTCTTCCATCCCATAGGGAGAGAGAGGGGGTGCCGTCTCTTTCAATGTGTTTCCAAAAAAAGACTCGGCTTGACATTCCTGCCCCGAAATGTCCCAACGCGGTCTCTTCTCTTGACAAATGCAAAAGGCGCTGGCGGTGAGTTGTGCTCACAAAGGGACAGGTATGTGTGCCATTAACTGTGAGGTGGCAGTTTTAGTCTGTTCGGCTTGCAGAACGATCTTGCCTTTTATAAAATTGAATAGATGAGAGAGAATGATTGGGCTTGTTTTGAAGTCGGAAGGTCATTGATTGATGTTATAAGTGTTTTGTGTTTGAATGTATCGGTGTGAAATGAGTATTTGTGCTATTAACATTAAAAAATGTGTTTAAAGTAATGTTATCCAAATATGTAACATATACATTTAAAAAGAAATATTAAAAGTTATTTTCGAACTTTCGTCGAACTGCTCAACTTGGGGAATGTTCTTTCCTACCATAAATTCAATGGTATGCAATGATTTTGCAACGGAATGAGAAAAAATAATTAAAGAAGTCTATTGAAATACTCAAAAAAGTTGACACTTTTTCTAATTTAAGTCTGGTAATGCGAAAGCCTTGTAATTTAAAGAAATGGTTTGAGGGTTTCCAGGTCAAAAGGACATCTTTTCAATTTGTTTTTAATTTAATTTTATTCATTATTCAAACATTTGTACAATTTATTTTTTACCCCTACCATTTTCTGTTTACATATGAATTAAGACATCACATTGATCGTATAAAAATGTTAAATTTTTTATTTGTGAATTTTGCATCAGATTGTAAAATTTTTTAAGGGAAATTTTACGTTAAAGCAAAAATTTTGTACTCAAGCGTAATGCTACGGAAATTTGTTAGAACATATCTTTAATTTGAATATTTCAGCTTCATATAGTTTCCGACAAGAATTTGACCTGTATGAAAAACTAATTACACTTCGATTTGTGACCATCCCCTCACACGACCATTAAAAATCCATAAATAAAAATAGTCAGTAAAGAAAGATAACTATATTATTTAAGTCAGAAACTCTCCCTGGTATTGATGTAGTATGTGCAACAGAGTATATATTATGCGTTTTCTGTATTTTGTTTAGTAACTATACGCCTATAGAGTGAACTTTTTGTTTTATTTATAACTTGTTTCAATAAAAATAGCATTGAAAAATATAAATCTGACTTACGACTTGTTGGTCAGAACAGAATTTGATCCTGAGGAGATTCTGCCGTATGAATTGATTGATTGGTTATTTATTGACATCGCATTGTGATGCTACACGAGGGCTCTTGGCGATGGTTCTCATAATTTTGTTCCGCATCGAAGAGATGAAGACGACACCTGAGCTGGCTTCTCACTCGATATCAACGTTTAAATTTTGAAGCTCGGCAGATTTAAAGAGTATCGACTATTCTTTAGAGCGGTTTTTTAGTGACACTAGAAACAACTCCACTCGTGTTCGCGACTGTGATTACACAGATACTACGACCAGGGACGTCTTAAGATTTCTTTAGGCCCTGGGCCCCTACACAAATGTATGCCCCAACTATGACCCTTAAAAGTAGACAGTACATAGTATACATTGTTAAACGCGCGTACAAACAATATCCCAAAGCAAATAAATGTGCATGACTTTCAATCGCCAAAACCGGCTCGACCGACTGCCGCCTTTTGACTGCATGAGTAATGACGGTGTATGGTGGTAGGTCTAGGCCTATATGTGGACGACGGTCATGTGTAGCCAATTGACATATCGTCTGAATTTCCCAGTTTTTTTAGAGTGAGTGAATGTTAACGTCGCACTATTCAGCTACACGAGGGCTTTTGGCGACGGACCACATAATTTTGAACCATGGTCAAGTGACGTGGATACCTGAGCTGGCACCCCCTCTCCTAACTACCACACCACACCAACTGGAGGACGTTTGATCTCTCGACAGATTTAACGTGCATCGCTGCCCTACACGGTGGGTCTTTAGTGGTACTGGTCTCGAACTCGTGACAAGGCCAGCCACCAGTGGCGCACACAGGAATTTTTCAAGGGGGTGTCCGGGGTCGAAAGTTCACCATTCTTGTATCATGCTCCTTTTGATTTTGTCGATTTTCGGGAACAAAACACAGTAAAGAACTAATTGAATAAATAATTAGCATTAATTAATAAAATTAATCATTGATAACAAATACTTAATTAAATTTTACGTACTATGTTCTTAGAATTATTATAAAAAAAAATCATCGGAAAAAAAATCAAGGGCTTTGGGGGGGGTCCGGACCCCACCCCTTTGTGCGCCACTGCCAGCCACAATCCGTTATCTTGACCTCTCGGCTACCGCGGCCACCCAGTTTTTTAGAGAATACAACCGGAAATAACATTCGACCTTTGTAATTATTAGAATTATGATCTTATTAAGGCTGAGCCGAGAACGAGACGGGGCCCTGGGCTCGGGCCCATGCCCTAAGATGTCCCTGATTATGGCCACTCTTTCGCATGGAAGCACAATAGCTAAAGATACTATATGTGAAATACGGTGTCGTTCGCAGTGTATTCTGTTTTGGCTGGTTTGTTATTCGCTTTTAAAACATCAAAATGCGTGGAATGAATGGTATTTTTAGGGATGAAGATCAAGATCAAGAATTTGCTCTGTAAATGTTTCTAACATTAAAAATTATTTGAATGTCCAACCATGTACATTCCGTAAATTTTATTAGATGTAGACACACTGTTCTTTTTCTCTCACAATGATTTAATTACACGGGTATTAGATGATAGTTATCTTTTTTTTTCATCCAATATGTACACCATTACTAAATTCTTTGAAATGTAAAAAATTTCAAAGTTTCTCCCCGCCTATACATTCGTCACTTGACCGTGATTTAAAATTGCGAGGTCTTTTGTCAATATCCCTCGTGTTGCTTTCGAGAGCGACGTATATTAATCAAGTCGAATATTTTCCCTTATACACCTTATTGTTAAGTATTTCCTTGTTTTCTTATATTTTATAAAACGTTTTTCTCTTCAGAATTTAAGAATTCACAGATTTAATTTTAATTTAAAATGATCTATTAAATAAATAACCTATAACGCATTGCCGAAATTAATATGCTACTGTTAGGTGAACTTTCATCTCTCAGGTAGTATACAGTTTATTTCAACACTAAACTCGTTTTACTGCCATCCGCCACAAAAGGAAGAAAATGAAGTTTTTAAGTATCAAATGATTGCCCTGACAAACCTTAATTTCTAGGTCTTGTCATTTAATTGAGATTTATTAGCCTTAGAATTATTGTGGAGACGGTCATTACATTGAGACATCGCTGTAAGGTGAATCAACTCTAATTATATTTTGGATCACATTGAAGTTGCCGATTCAGCAAAGTGTGTAACTGGTCTCGTCCAGGTAACCGATAGTGAATATTTGTTTGTTTATAATACAAAGTTCAGAATTTTTGGAGTGCTGAATACTAGGAGTTGAAAATCTTGTATATATTCAAGACCTATTTTGTTTTTGTTTTGGCGACTGACATGTTGAATCTACAATCACGTCCTTGTTTACCGAACTAGCTATTTAGTTAAAGATAGACCAATTTTGATCTCTCTCTTGTCCTTAGGTCTTTCTTGGTAGTGTTTGAAGGATTGGTAGTTTTGAAGTCATTTCGTCGAGAAAGACACCTTAATTAGTTTAGTACAATACGGTACCCAGATCAAAAAGACAAGTTCGTACGTAAATATATGCAGTACTAACTACTGGGTAATATAGTAATTGAAACTCAATGTTCGAATATGGTGTGCTATGTAAGTTTGGAGTAGGTATAAGTTTGTTTTGACATTTGTGACTCTGGATTTAAAGAACTATGTTAAACTATTGCCGATGTGTAGATTTAGTGTGAGGTTTATGCAATAGTTCAGATATTCAAATATATTCTATAAAAAAATCTTCATTTTAAATAATGGGTCTGTAGAAAATTAGATACCTCGTGTGTGTGTGTGAGAGAGAGATGGCAATTTTACGCGCCAAGCATTACCGCCGTACTGTCCGCCGTGAGTTACTGTATTTTGTAAATATGTAAGATTAAGTTTAGATTTTTTATTAAATAGCAGACACACAGATCTGCTCTATGAAAATTCCTCGGAAATTAACCTAATTAATTTAAGTACTTAAAAACCTTGGACACCTTCGCAAATTGAGACTACGACTCTTTTAAACTGAATTTAATAATAGTTTTTATACGAATTTTTGATAACTCAACTCTTAATCACGTGCATCGCTGTTGTCAAGGTAGCGAGAAATTGTATACATATATATAATGTAATATAGTTAATTTTTGTTCTAAAGATACTTTTGTCGTCAATATATGTATATAATTGTGTAATAATCTATGCATGAATAGTGTTCCTGATTAAGTAATTAATTTTGCTCCTTATTTTTGTAGTCTTCTGTATGTTAAAGGTTAATAATCTTACAATTTTTCATATCAAGTTGGATTTTAGAAAATGAAAATTGCCATCATCTTGTAAGATATTGTACTTATTATTTGATTGCGACCCAAAATAACGAGATAATTATTTCTATCTTTATTTCTACTTTCGTGAAATGCATCTAGATACTGAAATAAAAGAAGAGAATGATGTTTTCTCTTGGAATGTTTCCAAATTAAGTTGATTTTGTCATGACATTTAATGGTGCGTAGAAAATTTTGTACAATAAAAAACAAACCAAAAGCAAAAGTATTATTCCTATATTATTAAATCTTTAAAATAGCATCCATGCTTTATATATTGTTTCCATTCTGAAAAACACATTTCTTTAATGTTCCTAAAAGTAGCCCAATCACGAAAACTACTAAAACGAAAGTATATTCCGACGGCTTGTTGGGGGAGCGAAAAAAAGAGAGGGTGTACTAACGGAGTGTTGGGCAGGTGGGGAGAAAAAAACTTCCAGAAGCGGAGGGGTAGAGAGGGAAATGCCTGTTTGTTACCTTACTGGGGATTAACAAGCGACAGGGCAGAGGGCTATGTTTTTTTAATGGCTGTTATTCCTTGCGTATGGGAAGAATTCGAAATTGCTCTAGAATGCCTCACGAATTGTGTTTGTTCTTTCTCTTGGAAAGATGGGTTATCTTTTGTGGTGATGGGCTCCCCCATCTACTTTCCCGTTTAGAATAGTGTGGAATAAAACACTTTATATTCTATTTTAAGTTCATTTTTTTCTGGTCCGTGACTGTCAGCTGTTTTTTCAACGCGGTTCCTTCAGTTAATGGATAAAATGCATGTCGTGTTGGGTCAATAGTGAAAACGTGTTGTGCTTGGAAAGGACTTTTAGAATGTACGCAGAAGGAAAGATGCAGGTAAACTCGCGTGCAATGTTTTTACTTTTGTCTATGAATAAGTGTTCTGTAGAAGCTTTGTGCACTTATAGAGAAAAATAAATCTGTTGTTAGGATTGTATACTTGATATTTTTTCTGTTCACCTACGCTTTTTGTTGGGAAGTGAAAATTGATATTTAATTCTTGGCTGTATTTAGTCAGATTTTCATGTGATAGCGGCATACACAAAAGATATAGAATGGATGTGTGCATTTTAAAATTAGTTCCTTCTGAAAAACTTATTATAATAAAATGTCTTTTGAGATTACTGATGAAGCATGCTCTTTGCTGTGATTTTGACAATCCTTATGGTATGAGAAGTGGAATAAATTGGATGGCCCAGATAATTCGAATGCCAGATGATAATGTTGTCAAAAAGGTACTGCAGTTCAAAGTCATTGAGATTCGGAAGCGTGGAAGACCAAGGCTGAGATGGGCAGACTCATGGAATCAGACTTTAGGATTATAAACGAGAAAACTTGGAGAACAAAAGAGGTCATTTTGAAGGAATTTTGAAAGGAAGGCACTGGCCCACGCGCGAAGAGCTGTCTTGCCAGATATGTTGATGATGATATGGTATGGAACAAATAATGCTTTTGGGAAATATGCTTTAAAAGTTTTTGAAATGATCCTGAAGTCTTATATGCTATTTTCTTATGGATAATTGCAACACAAATTCTTTTTAGTGCTACCTTGAGCAAAAAATGTTTTGATTTCTATCTCGTTAAAAGAATCGGCACTTAATATAAGATGTAATACAAACTTATTTAAAAATGCAAGTTGGGAATTAAACTGTTTAGTAATGTTATACAGGTATGACTGAAATTCAAAATTAAGTGTTTCAAGGAATTATTCTTGTGTAGTGATTCTCAAGCACTGTACCCACCTCCCTACGAATTATCACATTAAAAAATTATCATTTTAAAATTATCTTTGTACCTTTTTATCTCTCTATGTAACCATTTCTCTGTGACAAAAGCTAACAATGTAGTGACAAATATTCAAATATCTCTGAAGGGCCATTTTTTTTTTAAAAAAATTCTAATCACCGTAAAATCCGGCGTACAACGCGCACCTATTATTTACGAAGAAGCCTGAAATGTAAGTGTACAATGCTCTTACGTTTTGAAGTAATTTATTCAAGGTATTATTCCAATATTAAAAAAAAAGTATACTTTTAGAAGTGCAACCCTTTAAGTTCATAAGGAATGTCATTTCTTTTAAAGTATTTCGATCTATGTAGAAAGCGTAATTTTTTTTCCCTATGCTTATCTCTTATTTTTAAAGCTTTCGTTTTCATACCCGGCGTATAACGCGCACCCTTAAATTTCGATCTTATTTTTTGTGTTAAAAGTGTGTGTTATACGCCGGATTTTAAGGTAATTAAAAATAAATTATTTAAAATGAAATTAACAGTTATATATAACACCTGTTTCTTTTTTTTTAACCCTTCTGAAATCCGGTTAAAATAATACCTTTTTTTTTTGTCAAAAACTTACCTCCATTTTTTTTTTTTTTTTTTTTTTTTTGATAAAATAAAAAAACGCCTGTTATTCTGGATTTTTATTGAATAAATAAATATTGATCCGGCTTGTGGTTGCACCAATGTATGCAACACCAAAAACGAAAAAGAAAAAAAAATAGCCTACTTCGATTATTAATAAAATAAAGGAAATATAGCTCTCTCTCTCTCACCATCATGTAATAATTCAATATCAGATACATATCTCTAATAAAATCTATCAACGTACTAATAAATCTTCGAATTCTTCTGATCTTCCCTAAACAACTTTTTCCCGTTTATAGTGATTGGCATGTTGAGACATTATATAATACCCGATAATTCATTCACAAACAACTCCACCCAGGAAACCCATCTTGATATATTTCCCGCGCTGCAGTCCTTCGATGTCGAATATTGTTGTGGAATTCTTCGAAATATTTTTTCTTTGGACAGTTTCCGCATTTGGTCAGTGTTTTCGAAATCGACATTTTTTTCCGTCTTTACACGCATTTTAAGGTCATAAATGTTCTTTTTGGTTTGTTGAGAATTAACTCATAATTCTCTCTCGTTCACGCTGCTTGAGAAGTTTATAGGCCTAATTTTGGCAACTTCCTGTTTCCGCCCATTCTAAAAAGCATCTCTCTCACGTTTCGTGAATTTGTTTATTTTAGGTAAAAGACCTTTAACTAAGTACTTCCTCGGGATTTTCTGTTAAAATTCAAACCAGTTTTACGATTTACTTTCTAGCATCGTCAGATTATTTTTGCTCATGAAGGGATTGTAGATTTCAAAAAAATTAATTAGTTCTCTGCAATGTATTTTGATTAATTTGCTTGAAAAAATTAATATTTGGGTGACTTATTTATATTTCTAAAGGAAAATATGATTATTGAGGTTTGATTTGTCTTGATGAATCTAAAGCTTGTATGAATCTGAGTACATAAACACTAGCAAAATTTTGTACCGCAATCCCCGGGCTCCTCCGCATTGCGGGGGAACTTAGGGATTCTAGGGGGCCCAAAGCCTGATTAACTCCAAGTATGTTTTAGGCTTGGGGCCCAAAACCTGACTTTGAAGAAGGCCCTAAAATTCCGTTACACCATTGTTTGACATCTAAAAAAGCTGGTACATAACCTTCCTAAATTCAATCACCATTACTATTTCACATAACGATTTTGATCAGTGGCGCACACAAGGGGGGGTCCTCGGGTCCGGATCCCCCCAAGCTCTTGATTATTTTTCGATTACTCTATTCTTATGTATATAGTACGTAAAATTTAATGAAGTATTTGTTAATAATAATTAATTTTATTAATTAATGCTAATTATTCATTCAATAATTAATTTTTTACTGTTTTTTGTTTCCAAAAATCGACAAAGTCAAAAGAGTATGTTGGGTAGCGTATAGGAGCATGATACGAGGATCGTGGACTTTCGACCCTGGATCCTACCCCCCATCTCCTTGAAAAATTCCTTTGTACGCTACTGATTTAGATTGATTGATTGTTTTATTAACGCTGCACTTCGAAGCTGCATCAGAGCTATTGGCAAAGGTCCTCATAATTTTGAACCATGATCAAATGACGAGAATGATACTTAAAGTGGCTCTGCGTTCTCTAGATTTCCGTTTCACATCAACGTGATAACTTTGATCCTCGATAGACTTAAAGTGTACCAGTCTCTCTTTATGCCGGGTCTTTTAGTAATACCAGGACTCGACTTATCGATTAGACAGGAATGATATCCTGAGTGTGACCACTCGGATATCGCGGCCACATGATGGTTTTGAAGGCTAGTTTAATTTATCACGCGACATATCTTGGCATTTTTTTTACGGAAGCAGCATTTCATAATTTAAAGTAAAATAAATAAATAGAAATAAACGAGTATTTAAACTTTTTCACGCATCTTCTGTTTGTACCTTTTACAACATCTAGCTGGCAAGTATTCAGTTTTAATCTAGATGTTTTTCGTTACTTCAGATACAAAGACGCAATAACAACAATGCAATGCATTTTTCAAATTGGTGTGAATTCAGTACAGGAGTATACATATGATTGTTGTATTCCGATATTTTATCAAATCAAATAATAAGTAAAATCTAATTATATTTATCTGAAGAGTGGGCTCGGTAATAGTGTATCTCTTTTGCTCATTCATTGTA
Source organism: Trichonephila clavipes (assembly GCA_019973935.1). Lineage (NCBI taxonomy): Eukaryota > Metazoa > Arthropoda > Arachnida > Araneae > Nephilidae > Trichonephila > Trichonephila clavipes. The sequence continues at coordinate 119,817 of BMAU01007562.1, read as the reverse complement.
TGATAAGAAAAAGGGTTAATATGCTCATGATAACTATTATATTTGTCACGGTTAACACGTAGATAATTATAAGTAGGATCGTAAAATGAAATAAAACTGATTTCCACAAGATGAAAAGGATAATAATTGGTCTCCCATTAAATCGTATAATTTTGATTAACATTAAAGTGACATCACACAAAAAGGATTTTACAAGTTATGGATACTTTAAACACTTTTTGGTAGTATTATAGAGGAAAGACCTTCTAGAGAATTCCGAGATAATTAAGAAATTTAGAGAACATTAAAAGGGGCGCTTTGACCTAATAGTATTATGAACGCTTTTTTATACAAAAAAGAATCTACTATTTTAATTTTAAAGTGAAGTCTATTATAATTTGTTATAAACTAGTTTGCAGAATAAAAGCTCTGTATTTTGCTGTGAATATTAATTTATGCTTTTGTTTTTCAGGATATTGAACGGAAAATGTAATAGTGTTATCATGAGGAATACATTTTCATCTGTCAGTTAATGATGATTACTGACGACGCTGCTCAGTACCATCAATGGTACAATGGTAAGTTTTTTAATGTTTCTAAAAATGATTTTCGAATTAGCATATTACTAACGTAGTTCCACTTTTGTAATTTTGTGTATTTAAATATAAGTAGGGTATGTGTTGAATTTTATCTAAGTTGTGATTGCTTTTTAAATAAAGTGCTGTTTGTGAAAATTAATAAATTATGAATGAATTTTACGGTTATACAAAACAGGTTAGTTTATCGATAGGATTAGAATAATAAAGCGACCACGCATGTGTGTACCGAGAAACACCTGTAATGTGTGTATCGTCGACTGACTGCTGTCAATGATTGATTAGGAGTTATACCTCGCTATAAACACAGAGTGGGGTACATAAACAACTAATGTAGTTCAAACGGGGCTACACGATCTGCCATCATGAAGGTAAACTTCATCGTGAAATCGTCGTTCAATCAGCGCGTAATATCACAACAATAATTCGTGGATAAAAAAAATAGAACCTTAAAAATCGAAATTTCGGTAATGGTCCTTGCATTATGACGTCACCTCACCATAACATGCAGCACATCCGCATGCCGGTGACAAGCCGGGCAGCGTCCTCTCGTGCGTTGGCACAGCATTAGAGCATGTCTTCAGATGTGTCATTCTTCCCCTCCTCGTTTCTTTGACGTCTACTGCGTCATGGACTACGTACACGGATTGTTCTGTAATATTCTCTGGAGGTTGACCCACCGAAGCCTGCGGTTGCAATGGGTTCTACAATACAGTTAATTGCGGATTGATTATCCACAAGTTGTTCTCTTGAGACGAATCCCACAATCTGGACTAAAACGATGGACGCATGCTCGTCTGACGTTACAGAGACGGACGTTTCCAACAGTGTTTTATTCGGCTTTATACTGAACTAATAGTTGGCGTTATGGTCTGGAACGCTATTGGATATCATAGATTAATTCCAAATTCTGAGGACAATAAACAGCTGGCGCTAAATGAAGGAAATTTTGAACCCTGGAATCTTACTCCTTCTTGTTATACATTCATGCAGCTGTATTTCAGCAATACAATGCCCGTGCACACGTTTCTCAGAATGTGCATTCTTATTTAGTGGATGATAGGTTGAGTATTTTCCGTTACGCCTCGTGCCAGTGAAGATTTCATGGTAGGAAACAGTGCCGGTTTATCCATTGGGCGCTTGGGGTGGGCCCCCCGTATCCCGAACGGGCCTGGATAAGATGGACTTATCCGGGTTTTCTGGTAATAAATTTCGATCCACTAGTGCGAAGGGGGCCCTAAGATCTGCGCCTAGGTACCGAAATAAGCTTAATTCGGCACTGGTAGGAAAAGTGTAGATTTATATAGAGGCCGATAATGTGGTCCAGTTTGAACTCCATTAAGTTCTTGTATAGCTTTTAGCGTTTTTAATGAGGCATGTTACAGCAATCTCAAAGGATTATACGCACTCTTCAACTCACCTTCACAGTGCAGTTAATATACAGCTCATTTCGAAATTTGGAGAGTGTTTCTCGATCCACACTTACATCTTTAATCGTGATGTATTTCTTTCTTATCATTTCGAAATTTTAAATCTGTTTTTAAATTTCCTATAAGTTTCGTTAACCATGGATGATTTCTTTCATTGTGTTACAATTTTCATAATATATTTATATTTTCGCATTTTAAAAAAACTGCTTAGTTTCATTTATTTTAATTAGTGTATCATTTTCAAGGAATTTGGAAATGAATTGTAGAATGGAAAGAGGGTTGTGTCTTTTTTTTTTTATCTTCAGTTGTTGATCTTTCGTCACAAAAATTCTAAGATGTTCTCCTATCCAGACATCAGTTGATTCATTCGAAAGATGTTTTTTCTTTGGAACGCTAAACGGCTAATCGTATCATTCGCTGAAAACTGCAAACGATATCTGTGCTTATGTTTTTCTTTTAACTTTCTGGCAACGACAGACAAGTCGGTGGTCTCTCACGGGATTTTTCCCTCTACTACTTAAAAAGTATAAACAACAAACAAACGAATGCAAGTTATCGTCGAACACTATCCGTTTGTTTATTTTCGCCCTATCTGTTGTGGTTTTAAATCAAGAGCTGTAAGATTTTATTACCTATCTCGTTTCGTGAATTCTGTACGATACTGAAAATTCTTTCCACCCCCTGTAAATTTTGCACCAGAGTAGCAATTTATTTGGACGTAGAAGATAAGAGCAATATTTTCATCTTGTGCGATTTAATTGATACACAGAAGAATATTAGAGCTGGCAATAAATTTTTTGAGCTAATAAAATGTTCGAAAACTGATATTAGTTTATGTGATTGAAAGATGTATGGATTTCGTGTTTTCAGTAGAAGTTCCCTTACGTTTAGAAATACACACACACAGGTAATTTTTTATTTAAATACGAAATTAATTTTACTGGAATTTATGTTCAAAAACAAAACTATTTAATACTTTATTTTTTGTTACATTATTGCATATATTATACATTATTAAAAGCAATATTTTTAAAATTTAAGTTATCTTCATTAATAGTGTATTGCTTTTCTATCAATACAGCAAACTCTTATATTTTTGAGGAATAATAGTGTGATAGAGTAAAAATGCTTCATTTCTTAAAAGACTAGTTTAAAATTTAGTTAGGATCTTTCAAATTGAAAACTGAAAGAAAATTAATTTGTTTCGAATTTCAGGCAGAGAGAAACATTTTAGTAAAGTACATTTAAAAATTTTCTCGAATAAAATTTCTCATTTATTCTTAGCCTTATTTAAAAGTCTTCAGTTCCAACATTTCACGTATAATTATTTTTACTTTATTTTTTAAAAGAGACTGTTTTTATGTTTGATATAAATTATGTAAATGAATTCGAGACTAATAGCATAAATATCGTATTAATTTGAATCTAAGCCACCCTTTTTTCAATTCCTACTATTAGTTCACAGTCTCCCTATATATATATATATATATATATATATATATATATATATATATATATATATATATATATATATATATACAGTAGCACACACAAAATTTTTTCAAGGGAGGGGTCCAGGGTCGAAAGTTCACTATTTTGGTATCATGCTCCATTACGCCACCCGGCATATTCTTTTCATTTTGTCGATTTTCGGCATCAAAAATAATACAAAATTAATTATTGAAGAAATAATTAGCATTAACTAATAAAATTAATTATTAATAACAAATACATAATTAAATTTTACGTAATATATACGTAGAATTATAACCAGTCGGAAAAAAAATCAAGGCTATGGGGGGGTTGTCCGGACCTCTAAGACAACTCTCTTGTGTGCGCCACTGTATAAATTTTCAATCGTTAAAAAAATACTTTCTATATTCATCCATTCAAATTCAAATACATTTTTTAAAACTTTTAGTGGATGACACTTGATGTTGAAACAGTTTTTTCAAATGTTAATTTATTAATTCAATTTAATTAATGAATGAATAGTATCAAACAAAAATAATAGTTAAACACCATATATAAAAAGGAAAATCGCTCGTTTTGTTCCCGTAGCACAATGGATAGCGCGTTGAACAAAAATCTAAAGATCATGCGTTCGAATTCTTTCTGGGGTGGTCTAATTTCTGAGAATGTAATTTATGAATGAATCAATAGTAACAAACAAATATAATAAGTCCAACACCATATATAGAAGAAAAATGGAAAATCGCTTTTATTTTTCCAATTAATATTGAAATTATGTCATATGTATATACATATTTATATTAATTGTAACTATTTGATAATATAGTAACTAAAATAAAAATTTTCTTTCTTGAGCTGAGTAAGAATTTACTAAAAAAAAAAATTTTTTTTTACATCACTTGTTTCCAATGTTAATGCTATTTAAAACTGAAGGCGGAACAATTCGTTGAATTGGGGAAAGTTACAGTTCCATGTATGTTTTTTAAAGTTTTTAACACACTAGTAAAATAAATTAATTATTCACTTCTTATTTGTTCCTTTTTACACTGTTTTTGTTATATGCTCACGAAAACGTTTTGAGATTCAGCTTGCAACGATGGTGGCTTAGATTACGGTTATATATACGGTTCCCTTTTTAAGCCTACAAAATTGTCAATAATATGAAATAGAAGGATAAAATGCGAATGAGTGATGACACATAAAATAACATCTGCTGAAATCCATATGCAGTAAAGCCTTGATTATCAAAACCATTGTTTCCACGTGTGTTTAACTTATTTTTTATCAAAATCGTTTCATTTATTCCGTCAATCACTATCTGTTTTTTCTCGTTTTATTTCCATGTCTCATTATTTTCGCTTCTAATCTCTATACATGAATCCACTCACACAAGATCGCCGATTTCAGTATTTTACCAGGCTTTGCTTCGAAATCGTGCTTTCATCGCAGGAGTCCTTGAAAGAGAATTTTTCTTTCAGAATATTAACTAGACGGATTTTGTAATCTTTGACAGTATATTCAAAACCGAATTGTGTTCCAGGATTTATTTATTTCTTTTTAAGTCGAGTTCCATTGTTTCCGCCGTCGCCAATTTTAAAGAATTAACGTTGTTTTCTGAATCACGAATGGAGTAGCACGAAAGAAAGGAAGTTGCAATCTGATTTATGCAGATTTGTTGCAGAAGCTTTTCAGGTTAGCTCAATTTCGCTGCTTTAGACTTGTTTGAAGTTAGTTGTAAAAAAATGAAGAAAGTGTAAAAGTGCAATGAGCAATTTTTGTACTAATATATTTTTAAAATGTGGTTGGTATGAAGCAGAAAATGACAACACTTCATTTTGTGAAAATGATGGAATTTTAAAATTAAATTATACTATTATTTCTTACAAAAAAAAGTTAATTCAAGGTGAAAACATATGAAGTACGCTGCCAACTGTTTGGGCAGTTTTATAGAACGATGAGTACTGAATTACTGTTGGCCCAAAAGAGAGAAGGCTTTGAAATGTATGGATCTCTATGCATATGCAAGTGTATAAGGTAAAAGACTGAGGACTGCTCAAAAATGATATTGAAGAATATATACCTTTTAAAAGCCATAAACTGCACGAAATTGTAATATTTGATGTTTATTATTGTAAAATTTAAAAGGTCGAACTGTTATTTATTAAAGTGTACAATTATTAGCTTTTGTTTTGTGAGCATTCAAACCATTCCAACTGAATAGAGAACTACCACATTAACTTCGTACTGAATTCTACTTTCCTTTTGACAGCAACGTTGTTATCGTGTATTTAAACGAGTTTCATTTTTAAAATATTCACGGAGTTGGTCGAGGCTCCTCCTCCTCGTGTTCGTTGAGTTGGAGATCTCGCTGATCGTTTAGGTTCCCGGGGAATCCAAACGCAGTAGTAAGTCGTTATAGCAGATACGAAAAGGATAACAAATAGATATTCACAATAACCCACTTTTATTAACATAAGTGTTAGAATTAAGCATACGATATGCAGACAAGACAATTAAATAATAAGAAATGTAACGGTTATTTATCTGAACTAAAATGCAACCACTGAAATTCGCCAAAGAGAAATCCTCTAATATCTTCTTCAGGAACTGACTAGTTCAACTTTTTTGTGCACAAGTTATTTTGTACTTCGCTGTCCATTTATGTGCCACACACATTCTGTAGTAACGTTCATTTTCGGAGTGGAGTTATTCTAGCTCAAAAAGCCAATTTGGCTGGAGGGGGAAACCCCGAATTAGAGAGGATAGACCTCGCGGAAATCATTATTACGAAACATTTTAAATTGTGCGTTGATACAAAAGCGTAACACTTGATTAATTAGGATAGAAAAAGGCGCTCCCATAAATCTTAAATCAGTTTATTAATCGTGTTTCACGCGTGCTTATGAGTTGTCTCAAGTAATTGAAATTCAATTCCAAGAAATTTCTGGAACACGCATCACCTCCAAAACTATCAGTTACCTTGACTAATTTTTTTGATTAGCGCCTATTAATTCAGTTGTCTGGTAAAAAGCGACACCATTCGTCATTCGCGTACCTCGGAAACCCACGCTCACATTCAGATGGTCGACCGTTACAGGAAAGAAATGACCCTCTGACCACGTGCTGCGCAATTAAACAACCGCTGGGAGAAGGAAAGAAAGAAGTCTTATAACAGACTGCGTGGCAGCTGCAAAGGGGGGAAAAAAGTGGCATTGGTTTGAGTGATTTCTTGCATGTCTAATGAAGGTGTGTTGTCAGGAATGGTTATTTTGTTTGGCATCTAGCCCTCTCAGGATGATGTCGTGCTGTGAAGCAAACTCGCGCTTAGGTATTGAAAGGTTTCTTTCAATTAGGTTCGGATTTGAAGTTTCTATTTGTTTAACAGCTTTTAAATTTAATGCTGTTTTATTTCCTGCAAATTAATTTACGCTCAATTCATAGCGTAACTGTATTTTGGATTCTAACAGCATAGGTCAGGCGTCAGCTGAGTTTGAAATTCTAAAATATGTAACAGAGGATTAAGAAAGGTTCGTACAGAAAAGACATTTAAGAATTTTAAGTCATATAAAACTGTGCCGTTTTATCAAATTAAGCGTAATTTTATAAAATTAAGAAAAAAGAATTACTTGTTCGTTTCTACTGTTTTTGTGTTGGTAAATTAATCGAATATAATTTGGTAAAATATCGAAAGCTGTCCCCCCCTCACCCAGAATTTCAAAATCTACGTATGCGGAAAATAGGATCTCTGGTATATAGATGAGGAGGAAAATAAAATTTAAAAAAAAAAAATGAATTTTTATGTTTACTGCCGCAAGAGGAAGAAAGTTTAGATATTTGAGCTTTTTTTAGAAAAAGTCAAAGTAAGTTTTATTTAAGAAAACTACGTATTTTCTTTTTAATATTTGCTGCGATTAAAGGACACCTGCTAAACAGTTAGAGGGGGGCAAGTCTGGTGCATTGAACAGCCATTTTAGTATTAAACTTTTAAAAACCTGTTGTCGAAATGACAGTGTACGTACGATAAGGTAGAAAAGTTAAGACGGAAAAAAGCTTGTATTTGACTGATTCGACGGTGTTGTGAGAACTATAGTTTCGATAATTTTAAGTCTAAAATCATCTAACCAATATTAAGTCATTTTTCCATTTTTTCGAAAATTTAACCCCTTTAAGGCAATATTAAATTTTGAAACTATATATTTTTCTTCTAATCTCCATACTATAAAACATCTTTTCCGCATAGGTAGGTTAAAACTATTACATAAATTTACTGAGTTAATTTTATGTGCAAGACCAGGAACGCGCGTAATTTTTATTTCAATTAACATTTAACAAGAAATGTAAAAAAAAAAATTTTTTTTTAGTCCATTCCTACTTAGATCAATAAAGAAAAATTTTATTTTAGCTACTTTTTATTAAATAACTAGCTGTACCCTGCCACACGTTGCTGTGGCTCAGTCTTGTTAAACAGAAAGGACATATTTTCAGTATGTTACATAATTTGCATTGCAGGTATGATCTTTAATAAAAAAAAATGTATAAATATATGCACGAAAAACTTTCCTAAACTGATATTTATAATTTGTTAACCAAATGCTTGAAGTTATTACAGCTTATTTTTGTCTTTATGTCATGTTATGAACCTCTCTAAATTTATTTACATTGTCTTTAAAGTGGCGACCTTAAGTTTGAAGATAAATTTTAAATGGCTCCTCTCTGGATTCATTGAGGGAATTGGGTTAGTTTTACAATGCTTTTGGATATTTTTATTAAATCAGAGGTGCGTTCACAAATGCACATTTATCCAAACAATGTCACTTGGAAACATGAATTGTATTTCCTGATGTTATATAGGAAATGTTTTGATTCCGCAGTATATCTAGCAAGCAAAATTTGTAATGGCTCTGTTCTCTGAGTTGAGGCAGTTTAATTTTTTCAGTGGTATAAAACATTCCTTTGGTTTCTCCCTTAAATTCCAGAACATTGCAATAAGGATATACTTCCATCATTGTGTAAATGAGAACATGCTGCCTGAACCTAGAATCTTCCACTGGGTTGTACCAGAATGCAAGTTGACTGTTATTGTGTGATTGCTCACCACAAAATCATGTTTGACACAGATGTGCTGTTTCTGGTTAACTTCTTTCTGATGTTGTAAAACACGAATGATGTGCTCGCAAATGTGCATCCTCAAGTCTGGCTGCATGTTGCTCTGCTGCGCCCTCAGCCTGTGTTTGTGACGCTCTTTGTCTGCTTTTCTCGTTTGCTGATATCCATTCTTTCTCAGTTTGATGTGCAATTACACTCATTGTAGTACTTTTTGCCTTGCAAGTATGACAACCTAAGTTTGATTTCCCGCAAGGCATTATTTTTATCTAGTGAAGCCAATTGACTGCACTTAAAAAGAAAAAAAATTCAAACAAAGCATATAAAATTTCTTAAAAACTTAAAACTACACTTAAAATGAAAAGAAAATTAAAACAAAAACATATAAAATTTCAAAACATTAAAAAAAAAAATCAGGAACAAAAAGAAAAGGAAAAAATAAAAAATGCTAATGAAATATTTAACTTTAAACGTGCATCAATTGACACAGCTGAAATTCAACGTAATGAGAGGCTGAAGGTATTTTTAATCGAATACGCCAGGAAAATTCCAATATAAACACGGATTTTGCAGCAGAAAACTACGACAAAGTGTTGATAATGATGAAGTATTTTTGCAATTCACAATTCGATTAGCATTAGCAATTGTTATCAACAAAGTTAAGGGCCTATCTTTAAAACAGAGTGGCTTATATCTAGACACAGGCAGCTTTTCACATGGGCAATTATTTGTTATCTGTGTACTTAAATATTAGCATCACCGCAGCCAAATTACTGCCATGCAAATCGCAACATTTTCCCTACATTTCTTTTTTCATAAAAAAAATGTTAGAATCTTTATTGTTTAGATATTAAGGTACGATACACAGGGCACCAATTTTGTTACAGTGATGCTGCTAATACATAATTACTGATGTGTGTTACAGAGCAGCAGTCACCAATTGGTGATGCGTGAAAATTTTTGGATGGTATGCAAAAAAAAATTGGGAAATTATTTATACTTTTATGAAGATTCAGTTTAAAAAAAGATGAACAACAAAATAACATATTACGGAACATGAATTATTCTTTACTAAAAGCTTTCAGTTACCGAAATAACTAAACAAAAAAACAAAATTCCTGAGGTTAGCGATTTTTGGTAACCTCAACCAATTTTTGGAAAATTGTAGGCAAAACACTTCAGTCTGTTGATTGTTCCTTTTTATGAAGCTTATTTTCAGGGCATAGAAGATTAAATAAAGACGTAAGTATAGCTATAGTGCTCCACCACATAGAGGTCAATCCTATTAGTGAAACGCTAATTATAGAGTTATACATTAAGCGATTCATGAAATGTTGAAAAAAAAAATGGCAACTACTGCTCTAAAGTAGGCACAGCAGACAATTTCTGTATATTTACAGACAATGAAGCAACACAAAATGTCTACTCATAAGCATTGTAAAATTAACCCTTTCACCTCAAGAAGAGTCATTTTAAATTTGTTTTCAAACTTGGCACCTCTTCTATGGAGACAATGCAAATAGTTTTAGATTCATAACATGACAAAAAAACCATAATAACTTGGGAGTATTCTGTTAACAAATTACAAATGAAATCTGTTTAGAAAAGTTTTGTTAATGTATATTTCCACATTTTTTTATAAAAAAAATCATACCTCAAGTGCAAGCAGTTCAAGATATTAGAATTGTGTGCTTTCTCTTTTCTTTCTTTTTAACCAGACTGAGCCACAGGAAAACGTGATTGGGTACAGTTAGCTATAACAAACATAAATGATAAAAAGCTATCAAAAACCAATTATTATTAACAAATTATCATTTTGATAAAATCACCAAAAAAAGTTGCAAACAAAGGTACTTGGGTACTGTTGCAACTATATCAACCCCGATTTTTTTCGCATCATATACGGTGAATTGGCAATTAAGTGCTAATGTCGCCAATATGGTTGCGATAATACATAAATATCAAAACAAACACAAAATATACATAAGAAAATCTTAATTTTTCCAAATTTTAAATCTTTATATTTCACAGTAACACCTAATAAAATTTTGAAATTACACAAAATAGATATTTTGTGAGTCTAATGTTATTGCCCCAACTATTAAAAAATACAATAACTATTTTGTGGAAAAATTCACTACCAAGTGCAAAAAAGTATTATTGTGCACAAACAGGCATAGAATGTTCTTCCCTTATTGAATGCATATTGCAGTATTTGGCGATGTTTTTTGATTTTAGGTAAATGGCCGACTAAAGAAAAAATATAAGTAATATATATAATAAAAATAAATATAATAATAAAAATATAAATAAGTCTTTTAAATAAATAGTATTTCGAAATATTGAGAAGTTTATCTTTTTTATGCTCATTCATCTTTTAATTTTTAAAGCCCTCATTTTTACACCCAGCGTATAACTCACACCTGTAAATTTCGATCTTATTTTTTGTATTCAAAGTGAGCGTTATACGCCGGATTTTATGGTAGGTGGAAGATTTTAATCGGTATGCTACTCGCTAAACACATACATAGTGTACAGAATTAAATTTAGTATTTTATATATAAAAATTATTCAAAGTAAATATCCTGTGCTTAAAAATAAATTGAAAAATGATATGCAATACTAACAGTAATTGACATAAAAAGAGCCGAACTATCTTTATCAACGTGAAAGTATAATTTGAAAAAATAATTACAATCTTATGACCACCTGCTTCCTCAACATGTATTTGAGCCCTCTTGTTTTGCTCATTCACTGATGCCTACTCTAATTTGATCAGTATTTATACCTCGCACTGCGTTTGCTTGGCCAGTATGATGACATAAGTTCGAGTTTCTGCAATACAATTTTATGTACTCAAGCCGATTGACTGCACTTAAAGTGAAGGTTTAAACAAAAACACATGAAATTAAAAAACAGCTCTGAGTGGGCCTTGTATCCGAATTCCTTTGTGGCCCTTTTTCAGATATGAGCACCATGTAAGTGGAGTTGTAATAGCATTCGTTAAGGCTCCTGCATCATTGATACAGCGGTAGCTCTACGTCCCTGACAAAAGCAAACCATAATAACTTCAAGTATTTTTTTTAACAAATAACTAATGGAATCTGTTTAAGGGGTATCGGAACGCCCTATACTGATAATGTTAAAAAGCCCTTTTTCAATGTTCCTTTTCTAAGAATCTGTTGTAAATACAACACCCAAAATTTTTTTACAAGTTAAGCATACATTTAGTATTATACTGAAATGAGCTTTTTTTAAAATTTTTATTAGTTTTTTTTAAAAAAAAATTTATTTGATTTATTTCGAGAAAACAAAATTTTTTGACAAAAAAAATGTATAAAAAAATATATATACAAAATTTTGCTAAAAGCTCATTTCAGTAAATACTAGAACATACAAAGAATGTGTCATATAAATTATGTTTACATAAGATATATACTTTCTGAGAAAAGGTACATCGAACCTTCAAAAATGATATTTTGAGAAAAACACATTTTTATAAAAAAAACTCACCTTATCAAAACATTCCAGCTCCATATTCCAAGTTTTCAGCATTTTTTGAAAATTCACCCTCTTGTATAATTCTTTTAAGTCTTTTTACCTTTCTGACCTCCTTAGTTTTTTGCAAATTGGCATATCTTGCCCTTGTAATCCTCTCTTTGTCGAGGCGTTCGATGCAGCATGTCGCATAATATCCAGGCTCTATGTTTAGTTTTTTCAAAATATCCAACTTAGTTGTATTCCCTTTATTAAAGGATGCAATAGCATCATACGTACCAAAGGAAAGTGTTTCTAAGTGCACGAATGTCTTTTTAGGGACACGAAACCAAATAACATTATTAATGCTTTCATTTGGATTCTGCGTGTTTCCGTGTAAGCATTTTTTCAATAGCTCTGGATTAGAAAGATCCCTAAAAATAGGCCTAATGGCTTCCACAACAGCAACTGGAAGTTTATGTTTGTGGTGGTAAACTTTATTTTCTAATTGTGCCTTCTTATAACGGCACCACGTGTCAGGACCTGATGGATAAAATCCATGTTGTGGATTTTCATCCGTTGATATTTTGTGAAGAAATATTGCCCATATACCTTGTCGCATATCCTTCACACTTGATAAATTTCTTCGAATGGCAAGACCATAATATGTTTGTAATTGGTCAATAGATGCTTCCGTTAATCTATTTTTTCCACATAATGCCTTGCCATCTGACAATTTTTGGCCTCTCATCTTTGCTTTGAAACGTCGGAGACGAGATCCCATCCGTTTCATAACATGGCCTATACACTCAAGTTTTGTGATCGTACAATTATCACCGTATACTTCATTCTTCACAATGTTATCGAAAGCTTTGGAGTCGCCATCTCCTAAATATTTCGTGTAACGCACATCATAGCGTTGAACAGAGCGCTGAAATATCGATAGAGCTCCATCGACTTCCATTCTTCCACTATACCCGTTGAAGTTCTTCTTGCAGACCGGTCCATGTTTCTTTTTATCTTTGCAAACACAATGTTTAGATAATATCTCAGTGTCAATTACCTTTCCTGTGTCCACACTCGTAACTGTCACAACACCATTCATGGAGGAATATCCTCTCTTTTGCCATGTTCCATCAACCGCCACAGGAATGTCTCTAATATTTTGGTTTTCTTGTACATCTTCTTTTACGGCATCTTTCATCGTTGCATCACACACATCCTTAGTTGCACCTAACAGCATTTTATTGTACTTTGAGAACTTTGTCAGTGGGGGTGGTAAGTTCATGATTCCGCAAAACATTCGTGCAGCTTCTGCACCTTTCCCTATGCATCTCATTGCATAAACAAGCCTGGTGTTTACTTCGTAGGTGCTGGGTTTCCCAATTTCAGCTTTGCACTTCTTGGAGGAACAAAAGTTGTAGCTATAACTGCAAATATCACAGATTATATCAAGTTCAACAGCTCCACCAGAACAATTTTCTTCACAGGAAAGGTTAAGCCCTGTTGCTCCACACTGTAAACATTTGACAGCTTCAGAAAACACACCAGCTAAAACATTCAAATCCACAATAGCATTTTTAAATCCACTATTAAACTCACTTTTGTATGAGTTATTTAAATTGTTAAGTTTTTTTTCTGAAGCAGAAATATTACTGTTAGAAGCAGAAGAAGGCTGTGGTACAGAATCACTTCTCACTGTTGATTCGGAATTACTTATTCTGCCTTGAAAAAATAACATTTTTTTAGTGTTATTTGGTTTATGAAAATGTTATAAATGATATCTCTGTCAATTAGTGAAGCATACAAAGGCGGGATGGGGATCACCCGAGTTCGGACTCCTCCCCCAAAGCCCTTGATTTTTTCTTTCGAACAATTATGTAAAGATAGTAAGTTCTGCTCAGTATTTTGGTTACAAACAAAATGCGGAGATGATGACTTGCAATTTTTTTTTTTTTGCTTTCAATATCTGAAAAAAAAAAAGGAGATAGGACTACATAATAAGTGCAAAATAAACTTTTACTCAATTTGAGCAATGACTGTGAACCAATGGCGCACACAAGGGGGTCTGGACAAACCTTCCCCAAAGCCGTTGATTTCTTTGTCGATTGATTATAATCTTATGTATATAGTACGTAAAATTTAATTAATTTTATTAAGTATGCTAATTATTTATTCAATCATTAATTTTCATTATTGTTTTTTGTTCCCGTAAATCGACAAAATCAAAAGAATATGTTGGATAGCGTGGCGTATTGTAGCATGATACGAGAGTGGAGGACTTTCTACCCTGGACCCCCCCCGAAAAATCCCTGTGTGCACCACTGTTCTCAAACCATTTTCTACTCACATTCTACACTTGACAAAAGTTGTATCTCATAATAAGCATGTTTTCTTGGTTTCCCTTTTTTTGTTATTCGTTCTTTAGTTGTTTTTTCCCTTTCGCATTAAAATATGTTGATTGCTAATTGGCCCAGAAGCTTTACCTGAACTTCACGATAAGTAATTACGATAAGTAACGGATTATTAACTATGACGGGGATGACGTTTGAACTTGGGCTTTAATCAGTTGGTTATTTTAAGAAGTGTCCTCTTTTAATTTGTAAAAATAGTTGGTATAATGTTGAAAAACAAATGGATGTATTCTCGATTTTTATTAATGAGTTTAATTATATCAATGGAAAATATTACTTTCGAATTGATTATTTTTACTTTCTTCTATTGCATGACCCAAATATCGGTTAATTGTGTTATATTTTTACTAATAATAATTTGTAATCAAAATTTATGTTAATTAATAAATGAACGTTCTATTTATTGCTGTTTAAAAACAGGGAAAATAATTAATTTGTACGGAATGCTCACTTCTTATAATTATATGAAGACTTAAGAACAATACAGAGAAATACTTTTCCTTATATGTAGTGACTCTCATGTAGCTTCAGCAATGTGTTCAATAGATAGTGTTCTTTGTTCGAATGTAATAATTAGATTCGGAGATACTTTCAAACGATTTTTTTTAAAAAAATTGATTGTTGTTTATTTAACTTATTAAGAAATGTAAGAGTTAAAACTTAGAACATCAATTAAGAATGCTTTGAGCAGGAGTTGGCAAACTTTTGAGACAGAAGAGTCAATTATTAAATGAAAGAAAATAATTAAATTATTAATAAGCCTGAAAAAAGAAAGCCTAACTATCAAAAAGCCTAAATCATTTATATACGTACGGCTTGCGCTGGGGGGGGGGCAGAGCCGTAGTAGCCGTCGCGATCATGACTCTCGAGAGTTCCAATTAATACTTTTTATTATATTTAAATACAATTTATCTAAAGTAGTATTTTAAATTTCTTCCAAAGCTAAGAACTACGGAAGATATTTTTATTCCTATTGCTCAATGCAAAAATAGCCATTGGGAGAATTTCATCATGTGGTGAATTTAAATTTCAAGCTTCGAGAAAGAGAAATTCTTTACCAATATACCGTGTGTTATTCTATAATTTTATGTGCACATTAAGAATTAAAATTGATTTTTGTTGCTCTTTCCTACAAAAGTCATTTCAACCCTCTGTTTATTAATTTTAAAACATGCCATAAAATACAGAATATGATTCTGTCACTTCTATTTGGGGTTTCAGTGTATCTTGTCCAAAATTGTGAGTGCTCTTGATTTAAACACCTTTATACAATTAAGTAAAAGCTCTGGAAAATCACGTTCCCATAATAAAATCTTTACCAATAAATTAGACTTCAACTACTTTAGAAGTAATTGTAACATTTTCGCAGATTCTCAATAGCTTTCTTTATCAATAAAAAAAAATTCATACAAAAAATAACACAACAATAATAATTATAATCTTAAATAATTATCTTAAGCCAATCAAACATTTAAATGTATATTTAAATACAGGTAATTTTTTTCATTAAATAATTATAAAGGAAAAGTAGATAGGAGAAAAATTTTTAGTTAAGAAGTATGCAAAGAGGCACGGATTGGCGACCTCTGGCGTAGAATAGAATCCGTGTCCGCTTCCAAAGTTAATGAAGCCCTTGTTTCAAACAATGGTTTCGGTAAGAAAACAGTAAATACGAAATAAACCACAAATCCAGGGGTGCAGCTACCGCCGTATCAATGATATTATGTGTAACTGCTATCCCACTAACAGGGCTCTCATACGTAAAAAAAGGCCCCGAAGGAATTTCGATACGGGGCCCACAGTGCACAAATCATAGATTTTTCGAGAAACATTTCTGAAATGAATATAAGTTTGTCATCAGTTTAGAAAAGTTATCACTGCTATGTATACTGCATTTATTTTTAATATATTTTTGCTTCGGTGAAACAGCGCTCAATTAATTAATTCCCTTCCGGCTTTAAAATACAATTAGAGTGATTTTCGGTTAACTGCGTCCAATCCTGTTTCACAGTCTGGCCCATCCTCTCTTACCTGTTTATCAATTCCGCGTCTTTTTTCACAGAGAATGAGATCCGCGTGGGACGACGTATTTCCGATTTCACCTTCGAAATAAAACACCTCCGAGTTACCAGCACGTGTCACAAGAGCCTCTTTTGCATATGGATGCCACTCCTTCCAGCTGGAGAAAAGGGTGCTGTTGTCCTTTTTGATGTGACGTCAAGAATGATGTCGGATTAAAGTTATTGAAATGGAATGTTGAAAATAACACACAGGAAGTAGTTCATTGAAAGGGAGTCACTGGGCGTCCTTAATTTCAGGAAACGATTAAGATTTAATTGTAGCACGATTCCGGATTCTTTGAGAATTTTTCTTGTTTTAAGTTATTTCAGAAATTTGATGGATTCATCAAGGAACGTTCTTTGTCTCACAGTTTTCAGTTTATTTATACGCTTTGTTGAATGAAGGTTGCAAGCTTAAAGGCCATGAAATTTAGATTAATTTTTTTTTTTCATATGAACATTGTGTGTTCATTAATATTAATATTTTCATATATTCTCTAATGTGTTAATTAATATTTTCATATATTCTAATGTTATGTTACGACAAGTTGAGACTTTTGGGGGGTATTTTTTAAGGATAGTAAAATGGATATTAAAATTAATGGTTTTCTTTTATACCAAATAATTGTCTAAGCATTATTCGAAATATTTTGCTAGAATTTATTGTGATTTATGTGACATCACAGTGTTCCTTTCTTGTAATAGAGCAGTGGTCTTCAAACTGTGTTCCAAGGAACCCAGGGGTTCCACGAGTCACAATAGACAAATCGAAAAGAAAATTACAAATGTGTATGCAAAATGAATTCAGGTTCTCAAAAAAGCTTGTATACCCACTAAAATTTAAAGCTCCTCCATCTCATAAAAAAAAAAACTGAACATTTTATTTCTACATAACTTTATTTTACTCTACTTTTTAAAATTTTATTATAATATAATAAAAAATATTTATCTTTATCTTTATATTTATATATATACAGTTACAATTACAGGTTTTATGGGATAAGGAGCAACAAAGGCTATTATATCATATTTATATATATATTATTTACTAGATTGTAAATATTTTACTGTTTACTATCCAGGGCTCCACGAGATAATTGTATACTCGTTAGTACAATGTCTTGAAAAATTATATAGTTTTCCAATGGAAAATGCAAATTTGTTGAAAAAACACCTAGAATAAAGGAGAGGGAACAACTTATGGACCTATCAATAAATTCGATGCTAAAACTCTTATATTTAAGCAAGGACAGCTCCTAAATCTTGCAAAGTCATACAGAAAACACAGTATTTTTCTCTAAAAATTTTAATGCCATTCAGAACAATGCGAAAAATTGAAAAATATTTCTCACCGTGAATGGCTACAAAAAAAAAATGTAAAGAAATAATTTAAACTCGGAATATGTAATGCGATTACACAATTAATCATAATAAACCTTACAGTTCGACAGTTTGTGTGAAAAAATGCGAGCACACTTATCCCAGTTACTAAACATAATGCATGGGTAGGTGACACTTGCATCACAGATTAATATTATTAATTAGTATATATATTAAAAGTAGATTGAGAAGTTTTTAATAATAGATGCAATACTTTTTTTAATTGCGTTTACAAAAAGTACCTCTATATAACATGTTCTCATCTACTTTAAATATTATTTTAAGATGTCGGGGATTAGAACTTACGACCTACGGATTCGAAGCCGAGTAACTTGACCACTAGACAAAAGTGATCACCTATGTCCGGAGGCTGTTATTGGCTTATATAGGAACCACTACTCTACTCCCTCCACCAGTGAATCGGTGGATTGGCGAGCGAACGAGAGATTTGTTATGACGAGCATGTGTAGCGTGTTAATTGTTGCTGTTGCTTCAATTGGGTCTGACGACTTTGGTTCATGCGTCAGGTGGGTCTGACGACTTTGATTGCTCTTGTTGCTGGTAGATGGCACCATCACGTATCAGAATATTTTGCGTTTTTCTTTTCAGCCGGGGTCACCAATGTCGGGGATTAAAAACAGCGACCTATGGATCCGAAGCCGAGTAACTTGACCACTAGACAAAAGTGATCACCTCTGTCCGGAGGCTGTTACTGGTTTATATAGGAACCGTTACAAAGATATGTTATTTAACGCGTGTGTGTGGAATAGGGTTCCACGAAAATACTTTCTAGTTCTAGGGGTTCCACAAAAACACCTTTTAGTTCTAGGAGTTCCGTGAGGTGAAAAAGTTTGACGACCACTGTAATAGAGTGTTATTCGTAATTTCTTCCGAGGTTTTAAAGCGCTATTGTTTAAAATAAATAAAAAAACTACTAAGACGAATTCAGATAAAAAGAGCATTGGAAAAAATACAGAAAAAAATCTAAGTTTTGTTTTGTACTTTACAGGTTGTTCTATGTGTAAACCTTGGTTATATACGGCATACAGTAATGCGATAGCCACACTCTACACCAGCGGCCACCAAACTTCTTGACCTCACGGACCAGTAAATTCATAATTTAAATCCCGCAGACCACTAATAGGATTTTTTAAGTGTTAAATTATCGTTATGAATCGAACAAAGAATTATCGAATTATATTTCAATGCATCTTAAAACATAGCTTAACGTGATGAGTAAGTGTATTCCACATTATTCTGGGGACCAGCGAAATTTTCTCGTGAACTACTACTGTGGCGACCTCTGCTCTACACACTATGGTACTATCAATGTACTGCCATGATTGCACGTGTTATCCTTTCATGCAGTTCTGTTATTTTACGGAGCAAGAGGGTACTAAAACATGGTCCATTGTGAAAGACCAAGTTTTCGGATAACACGTGCTGTCAATAATGTTGATAGTACCATATTGAGAGAGAGTAGAGTGTGGTAGGAATTGGATTATCGCATTGATGTATGCCGTGTAACCAAGGTTTCTCCCATCGAACACCTGTAAAGTATGTAAATAAAACTTCAGAATTGTTTTTAAATTCTTTCAAATGCTTTTTTCTCTCTTGTTTTTGTCTTTATTTTCTTCACTATAGCGTTTTGAAACCCCGGAGGTAATTTAAATTTGCCTGTACAGTCGGACCTCTTTATAACGAAGTCGCTAAATCCCCAAAGTTCGTTATATGGATATATACATACATTCGTTATATACATAGAGGTTCATCTTTTAATATTCTTTATAAACCACATAAAACAAATTTTAGGCTCAAATACTCTATAATAAAAATAGTAATTATTCACACCTTTTTTAAAATTAATACATGTTTATTTCATATATCTTACCCAAAGAAAGAAAGAAAAACTGCAAGAAAAACAAGAAAAAAGAATGTCGAAATATTCACTGTATTTTCAATATTAAGAAAATAATTTTATACTAAAAGAAATGAATTTTAAGGACATTTTATAATTTAAAGCATGCAAGTAATATTAAACATACATTATTTTATAATTAGAACTCGGGGACACGGAACAACTCCACTGAGGGTGAAAGAAGATATCGAAGATGTTTCTAGTGAACTGGGAAACAGGGTTAAAGGTTGCACTTCTTGGATGAAACGTCCAGAACTTTATTGCTCTCAGCGAGTTAGGATCTAATAAAACCAGCTCAATATTTATGAGTACCATAAAATGTGTTAAAGAGAGAATAAACGTGAAATGTTCAGAAATACTTTAAAAAAAAAAAGGGGAGAACAAAAATTAAATCACAAAAGAAAAAGTTCGTTATATAGAAAATGCACTTCGCTGTAGAGGGGTTATTTTACGAACAAAATCGTGAAATGTTCCAAGGTTCCAGGAAAAAGTTCGCTATATAGAAAAATTCGCAATATAGAGGTTCGACTGTATTTAAAAATTCAAATTTAAGTATTTGAATCGATCACTATGTATTATTGGTGTGTGTGTCAACTTGTTTAAATAAAATAAAATTCTGTTAAAAAATATCTCATAATTTATGCTGAATACGTTTGACAATGTTGTCATAGTTTTTAAAAAGTGGAAGAAAAAATAATTGTTGATTGTATTTTTGTGGAATATTATAATAACAGACGTGCTGATATAAGTTTTTTTGATTAAGTGTACAAGATGTGTGATAATTTTTTTTGATTAATTATACTATAGCTAGGAAATAAATGATTGCATAAGAAACGAGCAATCAATAAAATCCTCAGTAAAAATAGGTCAGAGGTGGGTTACATTTTTTATGCTGGGAAGCTGTATTATAAGTCATTCGTAATCTAATAAGGTTATATTAATTTGTCTGTATTCAAATTACACCGTATTAAGGTCAAGAAGCTTTAATTACATACATTTGAAAACCTATCTTCATACCTCTATAATAAATTTCAAAACTCTTCGTTTCTAATTATCTTAAAAATGATGGAACGATAACCATTCAAATGAGGAAGTTAGTATAAATAAAGCAGAATTAAAAAAAAGAGAAGAAAGAAACGACAGCATCAGTATAGTAGGTAGTCATATAGAACTTACGTGTGTAGATCGTCTCAAAGGAACTTATCAATCATCTGAGTTTTAACTGTAACTGGGAAATGAGGAGAATTTTTATTTTACAAACGTATCGAAAATGAACGAAAACCCTACTAATGAAATCGAAATGATATCCTCCACGAATTTTGAATTTATTCGAAAGGCTTTTTTTAATGACCTAGGACGGGGGTTGGTAAACTTGCTCTTTACATAGAAGATTGCTATTCTTCATTCTATGAATTATTAGAAAAAATACTATGCTCACTAAAATATTGTTCCACTTTCTCTTTTTTCTTTATAACTATTTAATGAAAAAATTACTTGTGTTTACATATACATATAAATCAATGGAGCACACAAGGGGTCTTGGGTCCGCCCCCCAAAGTCCTTGATTTTCTTTTTCGATTAATTATTGTCCTATGTATATAGTACATAAAATTTAATTAAGCATTTGTTATTAATAATTAATTTTATTAATTAATGCTAGATGTCTATTCAATTGTTAATTTTTTACTGTTTTTGTTCCCCAAAATCAAAAGAATATGTTGGGCGGCGTTTTGGAGTTGGTAGACTTTCGAGAGAGAGAGAGACCCATGACCCCCCCCTCTTGAAAAATTTCTGTGTGCGCCACTGATTTAAATATTTAACTAGCTTAAGAAGTTTATTTAAGATTGCATTTCTGTATTGTAAATTATATTTCATTCCTGCTGAGATTCAGTGAAAATATTACAATTATTTTCACAGCAGTAAAAGTCCAGTTTATTGTTAAAAATGCCGCCATGGAAAGACAAACTTTAAAGTGATTTCCTGCAATGTTTACCTTAGTTGCATAAATGAGTTCGAGAGCACTCATGATTTGGGGCAAGAGATAAACTTAAGCCTCCAGCAGGAGTGGCAAAAACATATTCCGTATATATATATTTTATGACAAACTTCAGGGTTAACAAAAATAACTTTAGTATGAAAGAACAATCAGAATTAATTTTAATTGTTAATGTGCACATAAAATTCTAGAATAAAGCTCTTACGGTATTATTGTTGCAGTATTTCTCTCTTTCACGAAGCTTTGAATTCAAATTCACAACATTATAAAATTTTCACAATGTTTGTTCTTGCATTGAGTCATGGAAAATAAAGTTATTCCCCTAGTTCTTAGTTTTTGAAGAAACGTAAAATATTACTTTGGATAAAATTGCATTCAAATACAGGGGGTTTATAAATGAATGTCGGAGTTTTAACGCTTTATAGTATTTATTACATGTAACTTATTAGTATAACTCATGAATCGAACGAAAGACCAACTGAAACAGTTTTGTTTGCTGGCATGTGTGCGAAACGTATGTTAATTCCCCCCCTTCCCCGCCGATCAGCGCGCTGGTAGAAAAATGGCGACTAGTTAACAAAAAGCGTTTTGTGTTCCTCAGTTTGCAAAGACAGAATCTGCGATTACTGTGCTACGAGCGTTCCGGTGGACACCTCAGTAGACATGTGGACACTCATAATGCGCGCAACTGGAGCTTAGAAAATCCTCACGAGGTGCTAGAATCGCAACGAGATTCACCTAAATTGAATGTTTTTGTGTCATATCTCGGCGGAAAGTGTATGAGCCTTTCGTTTTCGGAGAACCAACTCTTAACTGGTTCTGCATATCTTAATGTTCTACGACTATGGCTATTTCTTCAATTGAAAGAAAGTGAACCGGATAACTTCATTTGGTAGCAAGATGATGCACCGCCTCACTGGCATCTCTCAGTACGCGATTAATTGAACATCACTGTACTCGACCAATGGATTTTCCGCAGAGGGCCTCATGATAAAGCTTGTTTCGCATGGCCTCCACGTTCACCCGATCTGACGCCATGTGATTTTTACCTGTGGGGGTTCATTAAGGACCTCTGTTACCAGCTGACCTTCTAGACTTAAGACACAGGATTGAAGCAGCTGTTGCAAGAATTACCTCAGAGACACTGAACAAATTTTGAGATGAACTCGCCTGTCGACTTGATGTGTGCCGTGTGACGAATGGGGCTCACATTGAACATTTGTAAGCTTGTAGGTAAAACTGTTTCAGTTACTCTTTTATTTGATGTATGAATTGTGCTTGTAAGTTATGCGTGATAAATACTATAAAGCGTTAAAACTCCGACATTCATTTAGAAACACCCTGTATTATAAAAGGAATATCGATTGGTGCACGAGAGTCATGAACGCGACCACTATCATAGCCCTTCCCCCACCCTCTATTGAAAAGGTATGTATATAAATAGTTAAAAGTTCTTAAACTGTGGTTCGCGGACCCCTAAGGGGTCAAAGGAATCTCTTATTTAATGTTAAATTTTCCCTGGGTCAAAGGAATCTCTTATTTAATGTTAAATTTTCCCTCTTTTACAGCCTCTGATAGGCCGCGTGGAAAAATTGAAAGATGTGCCATACTAGACTTGATCACTAAATTGCCCCAATGAAAAAACTCTATTAAAACTTGTATTTTGATCAAGAATATTAAGTCGGGGATGTTCAAAATCTTGGGGGTCCGCGATGTCAAATTGATACATAAAGAGAAGCCGCGGTGATCGAAAGTTTCAGAACCCTTTGATGGTTTAATTGTCTTGTTTCACTTACACATTGGCTCATCTGTCTCAAAAGTTTGCCGTTTCCTGACCTAACAGACCACAAGTGGATTTTAGACCGCAGGTTGCTCACCCTGAAATACAGTGTGGTCAACCTGTTCCGTCTTTGACCGCAGAACATTCTAAATATTTTAAAATGTAAATTCCGGTAAAATATTGTTCAAAACCTCGCAATTTAAAACAAAAAGCAATATTGCTGAAGTAGGGGAGGGTAAGAGAGTTATCTCACCCGAACGGAAATGAGTAATGAAAGTCTGGAATAGTTAAGAAAGATGTATGATATTAAGGTTAGTTTCCTAGACGTAACCTTTGAAATGTGGGTTGGGAGATTCCTTTCAAGATAGATTGAGAATAAATTATTTCTTGTTGTTTAAACATCAAAGCACTCATTCCTGGCGTAACATATTATGTCAGTTGTAGTTATTTATTGTCATGTGCTTTTATTATATCTGACTTCAGATAAGAGACAAATTAATTATCTCTATGGTTTCAATAAAATGGTAAAAAAGATACGTTTCGTTGAAGAAAGCTCGTATAGTGTGCGCTAAAGTGATTTTAAATAGATAAAGTATACATATGTGTGGGAGAGAGAAATGATTATTTATTTTGAGAGATATATCTTGTTTCTGATTATTCTGAGAGTCATTACTTTTAAGAAAGAAATAAAACGTAAAAATTGCGAACATTTTCAATTTATTTTGAGAGAAATCCATCATCAAACTCGATTTCACCCTACCGTTCTTTCACGCAAGATAATTAAAATAAAATAAACCGCACTATATATATTTTTTAAGAGATTAGTTTGAATATAGATTAGAACTTTCTGAAAGTACTTGTTTATTTATTAAGAAACAGTTTCGCCTGTTAAACTTGTTCCAATATTTTATGTGAAGTAAATAATTTTGTGTCTATTGTGATAATATTTTTTATAATAAATAAATTAAATAAAAAATTAAATTTTCCCAGCATTTACAAGAATAGTAATAATTCACAGAATAAATTTTAGCATATAATTCTACCCTGAATGTGAATATTCTTATAAAGACAGTTAAGGTCCCGAAAAAACTCGGCCCAATGTGGACCACAAGGTGGCCTAGTTTGTGAAAATCCCGGATTATCGAGAATGGGATTAAAAACGAATAAGTACGTGTCCCTAAAAATATTGTACAGCACTAGTGTATGTTATTGTTTGCTTGGAAATACAACAGAATATAAACTGCCAAATACCCTCAAACAAAGGTAAAGTACGTTCTAAATGAAGACAAAGGAATACAGGACCTAGAAGGGGTCAGCACGTGGGGTTATTTCGACCAGCAAAGGTGTGGCGGAGTTATCCGGACTGCCGGGTTTTCGAGTGCCGAGTTTTCGATACTCAACTCTATTTAGAATCAAACACTTTAAAGAATGGGCTGAATTCATGACAGTCACATGATAAATACAATCATGTGTTCTCCAATGAATTTAACTTACATTACATTTGTTGTTCTAATTGTAAAATTTAGGAAGGTTTCAAATTTGATAATCGGAGGTGAAGATGTTGAAGTATTAAGATTCTTCAAAAAAACTATTTCAAAATTAAAAAAAATTCTTATATTATATATGTGTGCTTTTAAATCAAGATCCTTTTCTTTGCCTACATTTGTTATTATTGTCCTTGACAAATTTATATTTTTTAAAGCAGTTTCTACAAAAAGAAAAAAGTTAGCAACAATGAGGGGCATGAACTGATTGACAAGAAATACATGATTGTATTTAGCATGTGATTATGACGCCTCATGAATTTGGGATCTAATTGGCTGGAAACACTTGGTTGTGGTCATGCGACTGTGATGTCACATGGATTTAGCCCATACCACGGAACAAGGTGTTTTTGAAGTTATCTGATCTCAAATAATTATTCATAGTTGATTTTGTATCACTTTTAAAGAAATACATAGCATCATTATTTTTTCCACTAACTGTTTTTAGATTATTTCTGATATCGTGATTATCTGTATTAAATCAAAATTTAACTAAATATTCTTTAATTCTCTCTCCAATAGAGGTTAACCATCATTAATAGAAATGATGACGAACCTCTATTGGTGACATGTCTTAGCACCAATGAATAATAGACAAAAAAAGCGAAAAATCATTTCAATTCTACAAATATATATGTACTATATAAATCTAAATAAATATTCGTGACCTCTTGGACTGTAAATCTTATTTCTGACGTGAACATATTCACAAACAGTCCATTATTACAGCACTAATTATCAATAAAAAATCGAATGGGCTGTTCTAAGGGGAGATTCATGCTGTTCGAACGTACGTGCCTAGTATTTGAAATGGGGTTACTGTGCTCTCTTACAGGGAGGTGGGAGTGAATCGTGCACCCTGATTGACCCAAACGTAGGAGTAGTGGTCACGGTGGGTGCACAAAAATCAGTCTCGCAAACGATATGATTTCTCAATGAATCAGCGATGACTATCAACAGTGTATATTGTAAGTGCAAAGCCCCCGCCCTGCTGATATAACCATGAATGATAACGTAATAAAGGGGACAGTCTTTAAAAATCGAAGACATTTGAAAAATCGTCTGTTTTACTTTAAGAGCTTTGAATAAAAAATTTAAAAAAATAATAAAAGTTTAAAGGAGCAGTTTTTTCCCCTTGCTTGCGGAAAAACTGTATAATTTCTATTTTTCCTCTTTGAAGAAAAAAGAATCAATTTATGGATATAGGTGAAGTTTATAGTTTGAAACTCATTATAGCATTTTTTTTTATTTTCATGCGAATTTAAGGAAAAAAAAATATTTGTATTGTTTTATTTTAATTTATAATTTATTTCTCTTTGTAATTATTTTATTAACAGTGAATTATTTACTAATTATTGTTACGAATTTTGGGTATTTAATGCTTAATTTTATCTTTAAATAGTGTAAATAACTTAAATCTATGTATTTAATAAACTAATATTACTTTCTGTTGCCTTTATTTTATGATAAAAGCTGTAATATTCACAATCAACGTCTTTCCTTATTTTATAATAGTGTTTCAATGGGAACTTGGCGAAATACTGGTGGTACAGCTAAGTTGGCATCATTTTGGCGACCATTTTAGCAGCTTGGTGACCATGTTTGCGACTTATTAACCATATGAATGCTTCTCGGAAATTACTCGAGTTTGTGACGTTATGACCTATGACGAAAGCGAATTTTTCGAGAAAGCAGTGGGCAAACTATAATTAGAGGTCGCTTCCTGAAATTTAGTATTCACTTGTTGAAGTGTTCACTTGCCTTCGACCGAGTGGTTGCTTGCGGATAACATTACGTACCTGTATTTTAAACACTGACAGCTGATCTGAGAGCTGTAGAAAATGTGAAAACCTTCTGGAACTTATAATGCATATTTAACTGCTCTATTCTATATTTTGAGTATTGTTTTCTGCAATAAATTGCATTGTTTTTGAAGAACTGTTTTGTTCTTAAGCATAAAGTACACAAACCTTGATTTACGCTTCATTTATTATAAGTTCTTTATTCAAAATTCTTTTCTTAATCATGCACTTCTATTTATGTCATTTTAATTTAAATTAACCAATTTTTATGTATATTAATACTCCCGTTAAACTTTAATAAAATAACTATCATAAAATGACTGGATTGTTTTTTTTATCTAAAAATATTTGCGAATTATTTAGATAATATTTGAATTATATTTAGATATTTCAAGTGAAAAATCTAAAAACTAATATTTTCCCAACTAAATGAGTTAGAGATAAGTTGATTGTAATAAAATTTTGATGCAGTATATAAATAGAGCTAATAATTTATTACAAAGAATTTAAAAAAAACATTGTAATATATATATATATGTATGTATATATGTATATATAAATATTTCATTATTTTCGCTCAACGCTCGAATATACGTTTCAAACTATTATATTAAATACCATAGAAATTATTAGTATAGTTCGAGCCAATACTTTTTATTCAGTTATATGAATTTGCATTTCAACAAAAACTTTTTTCTATATTTCAATGAAAAATTCCAGAAAAATGATTAAAAATTAAAAAAAAAATGATAATTTATAAAATTATTTTTGTTCTTTCATTACAGTTGTAAAAAAAATTCTTATTAAATCAAAGAACTAATAAAATCGAAGCAACTTATAAGCACAAATTGAAACATAAAATTCGAGGTTAAAAATATGTGTTAATTCTAATAAGATTCACAACAAAAGGAAAAGTTATTGCTGAAAAATTTTCTATTAGATTTTGCTTCTGAAACTTCAAGCGCGAACACAATATTTAAGTAATGAATCATATTTATCTATATTTTTGTGAAAGATGTATCGGAGCACTGAACATTCTTAATATTTTGAAAGAATTGTCTAAAGAGAAGAGTGTAATATGTTATTTAAAAATAAATACTACGATTTATCGGCACTTAGATTTGTTATCTTGCCAGTGTTCCCGGTTGCGGAAATTGTTCTCCCGACAATACTTCGGACTCTCAAACTATCTCAAGGCGCCTGGCAAATTCTGTATTATCTTGTTACTTTTTTGGAATTTAATCAGTTCTCTCCCACAACATATCTCGGTTGGCATTTCCTTATCAAAAGAGTTACTTTTTTATGAATGAGCCTTTTTTTCATTCATGCTGATGTAAATGTGTTTTTTTTATTATTCAGTGCTTCTTGGCTTCTTAGGCAACCTTTTTGTTTTCGTTTTTTTAAAAAAAATATGTCTTTTTAATTTAATGAAATATGAAAAGCATAGAACTGTTATGCTTCAATCGATGGCTTTTAACATTTTTTTCACCTTCTTATTCTCAAAAATGTTCAAAATCTGACATTATTTTTTTGAAATTTTAAAAAGTAATTTTTGATGTATGAGACGATCGATATAAATTTATGAATTTTTTTTATTTGAAATTGACATTAAGAGCGGAAAATGTTTTTTTTTATTTATTTAATTTTTCTTAATAGTACCCTTATTTAGAAAATCTTGATAATTATTTTTGTCAGGTTTCTAATGTTGGAATTCCTTTTAAATTTGGATGTTCGTCAATGAGATATAAATTCATGATGGTTACATGATAGAATCACATGTTCTCCATGGAATTCGAAACTGACATTAGACTTGTTGTTCTATTTGCAAAATTGAAATAAAATTTGATAACTGAATAAAGATGTTCAAATATTAAGATTTTTCAAAATGTTTTTCAAAATTAAAAAAAAAGAAACTTTTTATACTTTTCTTTCAAATAAAGTGAATTTTATTTACCGATGTGCATCATTGTTGTTTCCAGATATGAGCTTTTTAAATGAATCTGCAAAAAGCGAAAGTTGGCAACAGTGAAGCACGTGAACTGAATGGCTGGAAAAACGTGTATGTAGTTATGTGATTATGACTGTGACGTATTTATTGCGTGTTCACTATTCAAATATCAATCCTTTTTCAGTTTTTTAAATATTTATTATTACGACACACAAACAATTAAACATTCGTTAAAAAATTCTATTTTGTGGGTAGGCACACCCATCGATTTTGGGGTTCCGTTATCGGCCAAAGTTATTTACAGACTGACTTGAATTCCCCATCGGTTAGGGAAGGTTCACACATATTTCCCTTTAGGGATTACTGAGAAGCAAACCGCCACAATGACGTCACATACACTTAGCCCATTAGATATTAAGAAAATATATCCATTTTAAAGATTTACTCACAATTGATTCATTTTAGATATAGTAACTAGGTATATATATAGTCATGTCTTTTCTTTTTAAAATAATTTTTAAAATTATTTCTATTAAAAATCTGAATTTTAAATTTCCCCCATTATTTTGTGTTCAACGTTTACAAATATTTTATTGTAGACATTTCACCTTTCTAATTCTAAAAATACTTTGAACAACATTCATAAATTTCAGTTTTTGAATATTTTAGGACGAATAATTGTCTTTAATTCTCTGCATAAATTTTTATTGACATTTAGTAAATTAAGCAATTATTTTCGAATTGTGTATTTAATGAGTCTTACACTAAAAATGTTATGCTTAAAAATGTGCGAAATAAACTTTCTTCTTTTACGCATTAAAAATGAATTTACGAATGGTAATGGTGGAACAAGTTCAGCAGGTTTTGTGAATATTCATGAATAAGTCATAAATAACATTGTGGTTCTTCTCTAATTAATTCTTTCCTGGAAAATCATATTTTTACTTACTTCTGATTTATTAAATTTTTGTGAATGTGTATCAGAGGTATTTTTAAACTTAGGACTTAGAATCTAAATGAAATGCCCATTAACAAATGTTCTACTCTTAATGATGTTTATGTAACCTATTTTGTAACATTTTAAAAATATTTCATAAATATACCGTAATCGCAATTTTAATTTCTTCCTTGAAAACGTTCCAGTTTCAAATTCTTAGAACTAATTCTCGTATGTTTCTTGAGGTACGAAATCGTTTCCTGTATTGTTAAATTTTTTTTCTTTGCGTTTTTATTGTCGACATTAAACTTGCGCATCTTTATTTAACCACCTGTATTTCTTCCGAAAACGAACCATTTCACTTCGAAAAACATGAGCACTTAACCGAATTTCCCTTCTGAATTCATCCAGACGAATCGTCTGCTTTTTTTTTCATTC
The DNA here is from genome assembly GCA_019973935.1 of Trichonephila clavipes. NCBI lineage: Eukaryota > Metazoa > Arthropoda > Arachnida > Araneae > Nephilidae > Trichonephila > Trichonephila clavipes. Next base: position 89,542 of record BMAU01007562.1, on the reverse strand, counting down.
ATTCATTCTTTTGAAATTTGTGCATTAGTCATCGCAACAGGTGTTCGCATGTATGATATTTAAGCATTTCGTTTAACGATCGCTTGTGTGTGGAAGGATATACGTATATATTCGTATGATAATTTCGTAATGACAATTCGTCTGTTCATTAAAATCGTAGCGAAGTGACCCAGATTGTGTCGTACCAAACCTGTCATTATTCGCCATATTTGTCTCTTATAGCTATGGGCAGACGAAGAGTTCACGGTCTTTTTTATGATGGTCCTTGCTTGTCGCACTGTCTTTGCACACTTGACCCTTAGTTACTTCCCTGGAGCTTTTCTTGGAAGATATTAATTCACTGGCTTTACAAACTGCATGAAAGAAAAACTACCATAATTACGCACTATCTGTTGCTTAGCAACCGTATTCGTCTGCGTAATCTTGTTTAAACATTTTCTCACGCAGAATACTGTAATCGGTCGTTTCGAAAAGGCGGGGCCAAACTTAATAATATAGAGCGGTACATGAATGTATTTTTTGATTCAGCTGTTAAATTTCCTCCCTTTAATACGTGTGGTACAGATTTTTAATTTTGAATTAAAATTTAGCTTTATTTTAATGATAGACATTTCTTTATCATCAGATAGAATTCCCAATAAACTTGCGTTAATTCTCATTTATTATTTTATAAACGAATTATTGTATGTCAAAAAGACTCGCGTTAAAATTACGTACGTTTAATTTTGTGGTGAAATATTATTGCAAATAAAACTGAATGCGAATGAGAATGTTTTTTTTTATTTATTTGTAAAAAAAAAAAATGGCTTGATAAGCAACATCATAATATAATTGATTTTTACGATGCATCTTAGAGCATTGAAAACATTAGTTTCAATTCGTATTCATTTTTCTTTTAATATTTGATTTGTTAATCGTATTAAATTTTACTACTTATTGTATATATTCTGCATTTTTTTATCACTTCAATAAAATTTTTTAAGCAGATTTACATTTGATATTCGGTACTTATAAAATGATGTTTTATTTAGTTTATATAAATCAATTATATTGTGATTCAAAAATTTATTGTAACATTTTATTAATTTTTTTATGTTTCAAATATTAATTTAGGAAGTATAAATATTAATAATAAAATACTGCACATAAAGTTTTTTTTTTTTTTAAAAAAACCCATGATTTTTTTTTAGAATTTTTGTCTTTATTTTATGAAATTTTTCGTGATACTACATTTAGAAATTTAAATGTAGCTGAATTTTTTAAGATTTTGAAAATATTCTCATACATTTCAGATTTTTTTCGTTTATATATATACGCAGTGCTTAATAGTTATATTACATTTAATTCTTTAAGGAATATTTTTAAGAAAAATTTACGCATCTTAACGGGGGAAAAATATGATACAAACAACTTTTTATTTTTTTCAAACTGTTTTGTTACATTTTTTTTATCTTGGAAATTTGCAATTCAAACTCAGTGTTTTCATCATTGGCGTAGCTAGCCTTGAGGGGGTCCCTATATTAAAATTCCTTAAGTGACCTTTTTTGAAAATGGGAGCTCTGTTAATGGCACTATTAACATTTTGAAATTTTTACTTCTATACGTTGGGATCCCTGTAGCTCTTGGGGGCTTCGTATCATTGATACGGCGGTAGCTACGCCCCTGGTTTTCATTATTGTTTATTGGTGTTGATAAAATGAATATATCGTTTTTTTTTACTAATGTAATATGAAAATAGATGTTGGAATATTCGATTAAAAAATAATCTGAAAAGAAATTGAAGTTGCAACTTCCACACAAAAAAAGGACGTTTCAATTGATTCAAAGTACAAAGCGGTTCTTTTGGTGAATCCAAACACAAAAACACAACCGTGTTGGAATCATTTATATAAAAAACCAGTCAATCAGGATTCTCCAATGATAATAATTGATCAATTTATTGAACTCCAACTTTTTCACGAAAAAAAATTTGATTGGGAATCTTTAACATATATATATATATAAAATTTATGTTTAAAAATTCTTATCAACTTTTCGTACGGTTGGTTTGTTTCGTTGATTTGATTGAAATTTAATTAGTTATCATCAACGATATTGCATAACTGACGGGAAAAGTTATCATCTTATCAAGCTTGTGTTTAAATCTGTTTCATTGAGTTCGTTACACATTTTGTCAATTTTAACAATAACATCTTTGTTGTAAAATTAATTGGTGGTAAGTCTGACTGGAAAAAAAGCAAATGCTCCAATACCAATTATATTTAGTCTAATCCGTTATTCAAGCTATTTGATTTTCTCTGCGAGATAACTCATGTATAAATCACGTTCCTATGTTTTTTTAGATATAAACACTGTGAAGAAAATGATGTTGGATAATGGAGGAACAATATGCCCTACTTGCTGCACTCCTTTCGATAAAGGCAAGCATAGGAAACTGATTGATGCTTGTGGACATGAACTCTGCTACATGTGTATCAATTCTGATCATTGTCCACTTTGTGTATATCATGGTAAGATTTCTTTTCCGCCTTTTGGATAATATTTTGGTTTAAATTCCTTATCTTATTTTAGATATTACATCCCGTTACATCATTTAGATGATGTAAAAAGTATTTTTTTTTCTTATTATTCATTTTAATGTCCTTTCTGCTTTATTTTTCAATTTCTACTATTAGTTCACACTCTCCCGAAATATATATATCTTGTTCAAATTTTCAATCTTTAATAAAATATTTTATATTCATCCATTCAATTTCAAATACATTTTTTTAAGCTTGACACTTGATGTTAATGCAGTTCTTTCAAATATTAGTGCATTAATTAAATTTAATTGATGAATAAATAGTAACAAAAATAATAGTTCAACACCATACATAAAAAGGAAAATCGCTCGTTGTGTCCCTTTGGCGCAACGGATAGCGCTTTGGACTTCTAATCCGAAGATTATTGGTTCAAATCCCACCTGGGATGGCCTAATTTCTGAGAATGGGATTTCTTTTTTTACTATACTAATTTACTGGAATAATTAAATTTAATTAATGAATAAATAGTAACACACAAAAGTAATAGTCCAACACACTATAAAGAAAGGAAAATCGCTTTCTATTTTGTTACTTAATATTGTGAATCTGTCATATGTAAATACATATTTATGTTAATTGTAATTATTTAATAAAAAGTAACAAATATAAAATTTTTCTTTGTTAACCTAAATAGGAATTGAGACTTAATTTTTTTTTGTGTATTACTTGTTTAATTTTGATATTTTAATATTTTTGGTGGTCACGGACTCGTGGCTATCATGTGACCGGTTCAGGCCTAGTGCCACTGAAGACTCGCCGTGTAGAAAAGACTGGTGCACGTTAAATCGTCGAAGCTCAGCGTTCTTTCGTTGGCGGGTGTGGAAGTTTGGAGAGGAAGGTGCAGTCTAAGAAGTCGTCCTCTTCACTTGACCATGGTTCAAAAATCACGAAGTCCGTCGCCTCGTAGTAAAATGCGAGTGCGAAGTAAATTAAGATCAAATTAAATTGAAATAATTTCATCTAACACGGTCCACATATTCCTCATAATTCATTCGAAAACAATAATTATTTGTAAAGTACAAAAATTAATATGTTTTTTACCCTACTTAAGCCTTCATTTTTTTTATCTAAAACAAAAAGCAGTATTAGTACAGCAAGGTTTTTTATGTTTAATCATTCTTCTCTCTCTAATGATTGTATTGTGAAATTTTACAGCCCAAGCGCAACAGCAACGCATCTCCCAAGAAAATGGAATCCCTAGACCTCGTCTGAAGACAAATGGCCATTTCACTGCTTATATGCAGACCAGGGAGCGAGTTTCCCCTGAGCGATCTCTACCTGTTGGAAATCTTCCTCCAAAAGGTATAAGCATTTTCTTTTGAATAATTCAGTGCATTCAGACAAATGCAGAATTGTTTGTATTTGTATTTAATAAAAAAAGTTATAGTTATACCTTTACCTAAGTGTTACCCAAAGTTATACAAAGTCCTTTCACTTTATAAAACTGCAGTCAGACCCCGATTTAACGCACCCCTATTTAACGAAATTTTCTCCTTCCTCGATATAAATGAGGGCGAAACGCCTATCTAACGAATAATAAACCCCGAATTAACGTATTATCTTAATGGCTGAAAATATTTTGTTTTATTAGTTTGCGTTAGAGAAAAAAAATTAGATTTGTTTTTTCCAATATGATATTTCTTTTTCGTCCGAACAGAAAAAAGATTTTTCTTACAAGAGCAAATTTCGACTACAAAGGGTGCAGAACGTTATTTGTCTTTGCAAGTGCAAATGAGTCATGAGTGAAACCTATCACGTGAGTTTTAAATTGGACAGGAAACTCCTTTCTTATCTTATCTCACTCCACAACATAGGGTATATCTTATTCAACGATTATGTTACATTTGATGATAGAGTGCCGATCTGTGTGCAACTGAAGTTCAGGGAAGTTGATTTATTCGCGCTAATGAATAGTGATACTGAGATGCAGAAATTGATAATAAAAGTCTTTTCAAAACTGTTACATTTTCTAATGCTTTACATTGCTTAGAAACTGTGAAATCATTCCTTATGCAGCAAGATGTATTTTCTTTTCTGCATAAAGTCGAAAAAAGAATTTCGCGTCGGGAATAAAAAAAAAATATTATCAAACATCTGTCAGTCAGTGTAATAATTCACTAATAGTATTTTTAGCTGTTGAATAAAAAGTGTAAATTTCTAACTATAGATATTTTTTGTGAGTTTATTTATAACAGAATTTCCAAAAGATAAGTGCAAGAAAATTATACTTTGTTTTAACAACAAAATAATGAATAAGCCCGATTTAACAAACAAAATGTAAGGTCCCGATGAATTCGTTAATTCGGTATCCGACTGTATATATATATATATATATATATATATATATATATATATATATATACATATATATATATATATATATATATATATATATATATATATATATATATATATATATATATATATATATATATATATATATATATTGTGTGTGTGTAGATGTTATTTTATCTAAAAAAAAAAGTTTTGTTTTAAAGTTTTACACGAAAATGTGCACATCTGATATAAAAGTAGAGTTGAAATATAGTTACTAAACACAGTTTTTTAAAATAATAATCAGTAAGTTAAAGGATTTCTTGGGGGAAAAAAAAGATTGAGCATTGAAGATTTCTTTTTGTATGTTGAATGTTTAATGCAATTGCTTAATTTTTTAAATTCTACCCACTTATTCTGCATATAACCAATTTTGTTTTATACACATTTGTTATTTTATATATTTTAATGAACCACAAAAACTAAAATTAAGCAACACATTTTTCAGTTTGTGTGTGTGTGCACTTTATTTGCACTGATTGTATTAAGCATGTTTATTATTTTATTTATTTATTTTTCTGTTGCTTCTTTTGTTTAATATTCATGTATCAACATTTATGTAGAATTTTGATTGGTATAGTCACTGATATTGTTTTATTTAGTAATGGAAATATTTGAAAACATTTGTATTTGTATGAACTTTAGGATAAAGGATTAAAAAGTGTTAAAGAATTTAATACTTACATAGCAGTATTGAGTGTATCAAAATAATAAATTATATTTTCTCCCATTTTTAATTTTCATTTTTAAATTCAGAATTTTTTTATGATTCTGTTCTTGTAAAACATAGAATTATAATTCACATAAAACACAGCAGCATATTTTTACAATAGTACATATTCTGAATTTTTTTTTTTTTAAGCAAAACCATCTGTGCCAGAAAGAACTATAGCTGGATACAGTCCTAGAATCTCAAGGGCTTCAAGAAGTCATAGACATTTGAGATGGCCAAATGTTTTAAATGCAGACAATCAAGCAGCCTTGTCAGGTAAACTTGCATTTTGTATTATTAAAAGCTGACATAGTTTGTGTGATTTATTAAGTTTTCATTATTATAGTTGTATTATTTAAAACTGTGTACACAGTCCCCCCCTCAATAAAATGTACAGTAAAATATTAGCTATATTTAGCTATTTTTAAAATTATTCCTGTATAGTAACACACGTCAAATTTTTTTATACTAAATAATGTTTATGGAAAAAGGAAAAGCAAGGCCACTCAAAATTTAGAAGAGATACATTAGAATATTTTCTAAGAAAAGGTCAATCCCCCCCCCATAAAACTATGTTATAGAAAATATAGGGGGAGTATTATATCTTTTACATAATATAATAGTTCTTATGCATATATATTTTTCTTTAATATTTTCAAAATTCTTTAGAAAGCATTAAAACACAAACAATTTTGAGTAATATTTTAATTTTCTGAAAATCAAAGGCAATATACATATACATTTTTTTTAATTATGTGCAGAACATTATGCTAAAGTTATTGCTTTAATTAATATTGTTATAAAAATTTTTGGATGTAATTAAAAAATCCTCTTAAATTAATTAAATTTTCCATTAAATAATTTTCAGATGATGAGTTGCAGACCAATTCAAAAATGTCTAGCAGAGATCATGATCTATATACAAGACTTGGTCTACTTCTTGGTGACCGCATGCCACTTTCAGGTCCTAAACCGAGCATGGGGGGCAATAACTTCCAGGAATCATATGCTAGCATATCTTCATTAGCTAGCAGTGAAGCCAATACCACTAATACCAGTCCTTTGTCTACTCTAACAGGTAAACTATTATAGTATAATCATTGACCTTTTCATAATATTGATATTATTGAATTTTTCTCCCCCTCTAATTCTGTCATTTATGTGGCCCATGATAAAATTCTGGGAAGGGAAATAATGAAAGGCTTGTTTCCTTAAATATAGTTTTTATTTATAAAAGAAAATTTATTTTTTTCTGTATTTGAATTTCTTCAAATTGAAATTTCTCGAAGTGCAAAGGGGAAAATGAAACAAGTTTTAGAAGAAACAAAATTGATAAAAATGATTTATCATACATAAATTATTTTGAATGTGCTAAATTCATTCATGTTTATTAAACTGTATCTCATTGCATCATAATTTTACTTTGGATAATTAGAGAGATTTTATAAACAACATTTAGTTCTTCTGATTTAATATTAATATAACATATGCTAAAATGCTATACAATATATATATTAGACAAATGATAGTCTCCCATCTGATATAGTGGTTAGTGATGTTGACTGCTGTGTCATAGGGCCTGGGTTTGAGTTTTGGAGAAGGCATGGTTGCTTGTAAATGTATTGTGCCTTTGCGACATGGGGTTACTGTAAATAGCTGTCGAATCGCAAGTCCTTTTGTGAGGTTGGTGGAAGGGGAAGAGAGATGGGAGACCCCTGACAACCCCCAGGGTGTCCTACCTCAAAATTGGGGTGGAAAAATGAGCCAAATCGTGTTGTCAGTTGTATGGTGCTCAAAGTTGTGGATAACGAACTGCATCACTTAGCCTTTTGCCATGATGAATTTCGTGGCCCTTGATCTGGCCTGTGCCAATCAGGTGGCATTAGTAACAACAACATAGCAGACAATTGATATAGATAGGAGGTTTATTCAACCATAAATTTTGCAAAAATTAAATCTTTAAAATTTTTTTAAAAATTTTTTCACTGTACAAAAGTATTTATAGATGTAATTAAAAAATAGTTTTCTACACATTTACTTTTATAGAATATCTTAAGCTTTTATTAGGTAAATAATATTAATTTTTCGTTTGTTGCTGGATTTGAAATCTTCATACTTTATGAACTTTTTTTGTTCATGTTCTATTGCTGTAGTATGAAGTAATACCAACTTGAAGTAATACCTTGTTACTTGATCATAGTTTAAATAACAAATTACATTGCAATGATTAATAACAACCAAATGAATTAAATGTATAAATTTAAAAGTCTTCTAAAATTTTTGTCATACACTTATTTTTTATTCTAGTTTCAGATTCCTCTGATTTAGATCCTTTGTCCTGTTCTGGTGGTCTACGAACTGGGAGTCGAGACCAGAGCTCTGACAGTGTTGTATCTCTTATGAGTACCAGTACAGGTCATAGTTCATGTAGTAGTCCTATTGGTATGCAATTCCAAAGGCATGCCCCTGCAAGTAAGAGACCTCCATTAATTTTTTGTTATCATTTTTTGCACCTATAAATATAAATACAAAGTTATAAATATTTGTATTATTTTTCATACAAGCCTCTTAGCATTATATAAAATAAATTTTATCTTTTGCAAGTAAAAATACAGAACAGTTTTTGCGTAGTAGAATTTTGATAAATTTACTTGTACATTTTTTGAGCATATATTTCAAAACAAAAATAATGTGTATATACTAAATCTGAATGATTGAAGGGTGTTAAATGTCTGGGCTAACATTACAAGTGTTTCATTATTCAGGTAATTGTAATGTGCATTTGTGGGTTTGTGTATTGTAGCATACCAAATTGTACTGAAGAGTAACTTTAATCTTTGTAAAAGTAAAATCGGTATGTTTTATCCAAGTGACAAAATAATAAATAATGAGAAAAATTTTAATGTCTTTACATTTGGACTGGGACTTAAATCTTTTTAAATATTACGGAAGTGAAAAAGAAATGTTTTCTCTGCTCATTTATCAAATTAAAGGATGATAGTCTTTATTTACTCAATTGTGTTTAATTTATTTATGCAATATTTGTGGGGCTTAAAATATTAGTTTGTATAAAGTTGGTAAATTTCTCTATATTTCATTATATGTTAAAATATATTAAAAGCATAAAAATATATTGTTTATAATGCTTTTTAATCTTTTCTTTGATATGTTTTGCAGCATAGAATCAGTTATTGGCAATTAATAGAAATTTATCTTGTGCATGTATTTGTTTTCAATTAAATAATTTATAAAATTTTACTAATAATGTATCTCATATTAACCGATATTGCATAATTTGATGCAACATAAATTACATCACTGTGATATACCATTTTTATGTTTATTTTCTACAAGAATTAGACATTTTACTTGTAATAATGATGTATGACTTTCATTTTTAGGGACAAGTGATAGCTTTGTACAGTTTGCCAAACGTAATTTAAATCGTCGACAAATACACTACAAAAGTGATGAGTCTGCTTTAAATTTCTCTGCTCTTGGAAGTATGTGATGAAAACTATTATATACTTTTTATTACTTTTTTTAAAATTTCTAGGTATAATTATTTCAAGAAAATATCTCTGATAGTTTTCTTTAGTATTATAATTATTTTCTGTTTTTATTTTCATGAGTAATTTTAAGATTTAAAGATATTTTATTAAATTGTCCATTCTCAAACATATTCTAATTTTATTTAAATGGACTTCAAAATGTAGAAACCTTTTCAAGAACTATGAGTGACAGTTCAAATGTAAAAGATTGTTTAAATATGTATTTATATGTCCCCCCACTTGTTTAAAAAATGTATACAAATATAAAATTATGGCAAAAGTGCCTGAATATATTGTTTTTTCTTATTTTATAGGTTTTCAGATTGATATTATCTTTAGTTAATACTATACAAATTCAAAACACTAGAATAATAATATTTTTCTTTGAATCCAAAAAAGTACATAATTTATTTAAACAGAAACATTTTTAATGGTTACTATTTAATGGCATCTCCATTGATCTTAATAACATCACATACATGATCTGAAGTACTATGCACTAATTTTTGCAGTCATTTTTGGTGACCATGTAGTATTTTTCATTTTACATGAGTTTATTTTTGTCCTTAATGCTAAATCCCTAAGGTGTTTCTTCATTTAAGTTTACATTTTCTCCATGGAGTTTGTATCTAGTGATTTAATCTTGTCCAAGTATGTAGTTTGATTTTATTGTTTTTTAGCCAGGCATTGGTAATCTTTGATAGGTGGCAAGATGCAGTGGTGTTAGAAACACATAGTAACCCTTAAATAAATCTTCTGGTAATAAAATCACAGATGGCATCATAAAATGTAATGTATATGTATAATGAATTTAATTTTCTGGTCAAAATACATAGCATCCCTAAGCTTCATATACTTAAGCTCTCTAAAATCATAACAGTTGTGCTTAAGTTCATTGAGCATTTCAAGCAATCTTTAGTAAAAGCTTCTTTTACTATTCCATGCTAAATATAGAAAGGAGCGTATAATGTGAAGAACATGGGAAATCTAGAACATGTAGTCCTCACTAAAAGGTGTGTTTTCCCAGTCCTGAATACATTTTAATATTTCTTTACATTACCACATTTTGGACCTTCTTTGCTTGCAATTAAGTAGCAAAGTGTGTCTTGGACATACATGATTGAAAATCAAGTATAGGAGTTGTCACAGTATGGTAATGTTGAAGCATTCCTTCTCGTTTTTGCCACTTTTTACATGTGAATCTAAGGCTCCTGAAGTGGCTTTTACTTGCAATAGGTTTCAGCATTTTTTTCTTCATGTGGTTATTCATTTACAGTCACTGCTTGCTCTCAGTTTTATTTCTTTAGAATAATAATTCTTGTAAAATTTTTACTCTCATTTCCTTGAGTACAATTTTTTTTTGTCAGTTACTGCATAGATTCACAATAACAGTCTTAGTAAAGTCTGGCATGTCTTTTGTATAGCCAATTATTAACACTTCCTACTGACTTTTTCCAATAAATAACCTTTCTTCACATATGGTCTATACAGAGGTGTTATTTATGCAAATTTTATTATTTCGCTGATCGATCTTAAAATTTCACAAATATTCTAATATTTTGAATTACCTTTAGAAATATTTTATTTTTCTGAATGATTTCATTATTCCCCCCCCATAAAAATCTCTATTCTTTAAACATGTGTGAACAAAATATGTGATATCAGCTTATTGTGCTTACTTAAAAAATTTTTGTTTATCTCGATTATTTATTTATACAGATATCATGCATTTTATAAGACATATGATGACCTTTTTTGGTTATTCTAATATTTTATATTCGATTGTTTAGTTTTAATGAAATTAAAATTAAGCAATACAATGATAGTATTATGAAAAGAATCAATCGAGAGGGCTGATATTGATATGTCTTATAATTTATTTCTTTTTAAAAGTTACTTCATTTTCTATAGTGATAAATAATCTAGTAGTTTCTTAGATTATACAGTTCTAATGTTTCTGATTAGTAAAAATAATAATTAATTACAGTAAGTCTCAGAGTCATGTTTCTATTTAAATAGGAATGATTTATTTCAATTATCGAGACATTTCTTTTGATTTCTGGTAATTAACTTTTTTTTCATGTTTGAATACACAAATCTGATCATTTCAAAGCTTAAAAACATTGTCTTTTCATTATTAAATATTTTTCTTTCTTGCAAAGTGCAAGTTTTTAAAAGTATTTTCTCTATAATTGTGAAATGTTTTAAGGAAAGTATATTCACTTTTCACAGGAAAAAGCAGCACTACTAAATTATTAAATAAAACCCTGAAGCCTTTGTATTTTGAGATTCCACAATCTGAACCTGAACCGTTATTCCTTGGTAGACAGTGGTTATTCAAAGAAATTGAGCAGGTAACAAATGCTATACAATTTTGTTTTTATAAATCTCTTTTATATATATATATATATATATATATATATATATATATATATATATATATATATATATATATATATATATAAATATATATATATTTAAATATATTTAAAAAATAAAAACATCATTCTACAACTGTTAAAAAATATATTATATATGGTAAGCATGAACATATATGAGTACAGACCACTTAAGAAATATAATTCTGAATGTAATGTTTATGAAAATATATGAACATATATGTTATAACATAGAAGTTTAAAATGTATTTTTTTAAAACTGTGATAGCAAATACTTGTAAAAAGTTATTTTCCATGAAAATATGAAGAAATAATTATTTTATGTTCTTTTTTAGGACTTAATATCTGATGGCAAAGGGAAGCGAGCCATTGTAATCGCTGGAGGACCTGGAAGTGGTAAAACAGCTGTTGTATCACAGCTTATTGAATACAGTTCCTTTAGAGTCAAAAAAGAAGATGCCATTTATCATGGTAATATTTTAATTGTTAACATTAATTTGACACATTAATGAATTGTTTCAAAGCATAATAATTGTTACTATCATAATCAAAACATTATATTTAGTATGTGTTTTAGTTTATCAGAGTTTGAATGGGGATTTAAGGGGTAGTGTAAATGCGTTTACTGGCATAAAGTGTGAAGTAGATTTTTAAAATGCGATCGCTAACTTTTGCGTGTAGGCTTTTCTTTTTTAATCAACTTTTTACTTTTTGAAGAAAAAAAAACTATTGCGATGTTAAGAATTAAAGGGATTGAGATTAGAAAAGATTATTACTTAAAAATGAGTTTGTAATACATATTACATGCATTTTTAAAAAATATTTTTCACCTTACATATGTATGTCCCTGAATGAAATAAAAAATTATGATATTTAATTCCTTTGTTTCTAGTATGTGTTGGAATTTTTTAGCAGTGAATTAACTTTTAATGGACAGTAAACACTTTTTACATTGTAAAATGCATAACTATTTTAAAATAGTTATTCATTTGATTTTTTTTTTTGTCATTAAATATAGTAGTATTAAAAATGTTCTGTATAGAGAGCAACTCTAAACTTTGTGGAAGAAACTTTTGATAAGATTAAGTTTTTGGAACGAATATATTTTTATAGAATGGAAATCTCAAAATTTTTATGCATAGAAATTTGGGAAGCTAAATCACATCTTACAATGAATTTTTAATTTATTAAATGAATGAGGAATTTTGTATTCAGATGTACTTTTTACACAACTTTCAGTTTAAAAGCTTATGTTTTGTGAACTTTTGTTTTTTGAAATATTTTATTCTCTTTTAGATATACAATCATTGGATGGAAGTGATTATAACATGTCCAATTCCAGCAGTAGTGATTCTGGATTGTATCAGTCGATCTCAACCTTGCACCACAGTGGTGCTCGTTCCCTAGGCAACCGTGTGGTTGCTTATCATCTTTGCCAAACTGACAACAACATCACATGTCTTGTTCCAGAATTTGTGCATAGTGTGGCAGCTCATTTGTGTAGAGCTCCTCAATTGACTGCTTACAGAGATCTAGTAGCTCGCGACCAAAGGTATCAATTTAGAGTGTGATTAATAAATATTTTAAGAGATCTTAGTGATTGAATGATACAATAAAATATGTGCTGTGATTGTATAAAAAATTGTTTTAGTTTAAGACTTTTATATACATTTATCAATATTACAAACTATTCTTAACTGTAAAATAAAGAGAATCTATTTAAAAAATGAGGTATATTTTTTTAAAAAAAGCTCTTATAAGGGGACTTCAATGAAACAAGAAAATTATCCTACAATTTTTAAGACAGTTTTGAAAATGAAGTTAAGCTTGTAAAAACTTATTAACTAACACCACTTAAAATTATATGATTTCATTTGGTGCTTGTTGGGGATTATGATTCTTTGGTTTTCAAGAAATTTTAACTGTTTTGAAGATACTGAAATTAAAGGTTGTTTATCATCCTTTATGTTTAATACAATTGAGATTTTATTTTCTTCATATATAGCTGTCTAATTTCTTAAAAATTCTTTTCTTCTCACAAACTTTAAAAAATTATGTGCATATATTTTGCAATTAGAAGATTTAATTTTAATAATAGTCTGAAACATATTTTCTCTTTAAAATTTTCTCTTTAAAAAGAATTTTAAAAATAGTTCAAAGATTATTAAGTACTTAAGTTATGGTAAGTTTTTTAGACATTGTCTTATCAATTGTTTTTAAAGGGTGCTTAAAATTATATTTATAAGTATTAGAAAATGAATATTTATTTATACAAATGTAATATATAGCAACAAAAAAAATGTAGAAACACTTCTTTCTGTTATAAATGAAGAAACTGGTATTAGAGTATGACTTGTGATGGTTTCATTGCTTTTTATGCACATTTCCTTTGAATTTAACAAATGTTTTTAAACTTGTGTAAAAGTAAAATATTTATATTAATTTATCTAAGACATTTGGCAATTGAAATCTTAGTACTTTATTTGAAAGAAATAAATACTCTGTGTGGAAATTATGTAATCACAAAAGTATAAAGTACAATTAAAAAGCTAGTTATATCATTTTAAATGTAAATTTTAACTGTATTATTAATTTTAGGTTACAAGATTTGTTGAGTCTTCCTTCTTGTATAACTGATTCCAATGCTGCATTTCTTCATGGAGTTTTGGAACCTTTGAGCAATCTAAGGAGCAGAAACAAAATTCCCAACACAACATGCCTTCTTATAGTAGATGGCTTAAATGAGGCAGAGTATCATGTTCCTGAATATGGCAATACAATTGCTTCTTTTCTTATTCGTCATTTTGATGCTATTCCATCATGGTTGAAGGTGTGTTGAAAGTTTTGTAACTATGCATATTGTTAGAATTTAGAATCACAAATCATATCTTACACTTCTGTCTCACTTTTTAACCATGTTTTGTGTAGGAATATGTACAAATTAACATTTTGGGAGATCGCTATTTCGTAAAATTGGTTAATGATTTTGAGTAAAAAAAATACTATTATCAAATGTTGCATTCTTGTGGATTTTTTATGTTTGAGATCTTAGTAAAAGTTTTAACAAATTTTTAAAATGATTAATTATTGTTAGAATATATATATATATATATATATAAATTGGATTTATTTTAGTATGGATTTTATGCTGTATAATTTATCACATTTTTCTTTTATTAATTACATTATCTTTTAAAATTCTTTTTTTCCCAATGTTTAGTACTCAAAATTGATGTTTGACTTCATTTTTAAAGTATATGAATCATTTTTTAACATGAATATCTTTAAACCATATTTTTAATAATTAGAACTTTTATATTGTGACATCTTTTATTCAAATTTTAAATAACACTCATATATTTGTCATATTTAAAACATTTGTACATTTAAGAAATATTATTATGTTCTATGTATTACTTGTATTTTTTTACATGAAATTTATTAAAAAGTAAGATTAAAGGTTTATGTTAAAGTTATATATTAAGTTTAGATTTGTGTGCTAATTTGTTTTTATTACTTAAACATTTGTGTGCATGTTACTGTTTGTATGCTAGCTTTTTTAAAAAATTTCATTTGTTTATATTTTATTTTTTGTAAATAATCTTATACAGGATGAAATCTGGAACTGCAATATACATCAATTCCAGCAAGTTTGATACACCTAAAATAATATTGATTATATAAACATGAAATCTACTTAAACTCTGTTTATATAAATATTAACTGTCTTTTTTTTTTCCTTCAAAAAAAAATTGTATGTATTTGATTAGCCATTAATTTGTATGATATATTTTGCTTAATACTAGAATATTTTTCTACAGGTTATAGTTACTATTCGAACAAGTTTTGTGGAAATAGTAAAGAAATTGCCTTGTCATTCCATTTCCTTGGACAAAGTGTCTACCAGTGAGAATATTCAAAAAGATCTGTGTTCTTATATTATGCATAGAATCAACACAAGTTCCTCTATACGTGCCAATATTACTGTAAATAATAGTAAAGTGGAAGGATCATCTACTTCCAAGTATGTGCTTCAATTTCTTTTTCAAAATTTCTTAAATACTCTGAATAATTGCTAAATGAATAATTAGTTGCCTTTTATGTAGAAGTAAAATCATTTGATAATTATTAAAATTTTTAATGAATATTAAGTTTAAATACATCAGAATAACACTTCAATCAATGTTGTTTCTAAAAAGAAATGTATATCTTTATCTTGATTTATATTATGTCTTCATTTGCAATATTATGAAAAATATTGCAGCATTTAAAAAAATTATATTTTTGTAAAAAAATAAGCGAATAGAATGAATGAATTTTTTGATGCATTTAAATTTTTCTTAAATTTAAGTCATTTATAGCTGCGTCTGTATTTACATAAGGAGGGGATTTGATTGTTGAAAATAAATATTTCTTGTATATAAATGTTGCTTAAAATTTCTTGCTTTGTAAAACATTTTGCTATACAGTCGAACCTCCATATTACGAGCCTCTATATTGCAAACTTACTGAACTGTACTTACTTATTACTGAATAATTGTTTTTGCTACTATTATAGATTTTAGTGTTAAAAAATTCGTGTATTTCACCTGGAAATTTATTCACAACTCATTTTCTTTTTAAGATTTGCCGCTCATCTTGCCAATCTCAGCAAAGGATGCATTCTCTACATTCGTCTTACTCTTGATCTTATTGAGAAAGGTCATTTAGTGGTGAAGAGCAGCAGCTATCGTGTTTTGCCTGTGTGCCTTAGTGAAGTCTATACTCTAAGTTTTAATTTGAAATTCACCACCATTAAATCCTATGAAAGAGTAAGGAATATTTCTTTTTTGTTTTTAGCTCGATCATTTATGAATAATAACAGTTAATGTATTTCATGTGAGTATAAAAATCGGTATTAATAATACCACAATAATATTTTTAGGTGAGCTCTATTCTTCAAGTGTGTCTTGCAACCCTATACCCATTAACTCTTCAAGAGCTTTTCAATACTGTAAATGCAAGGTGTGTTAGTGATGGCTTGTCTTGGGATGAGTTTATGACGCGCATGGATGTTCTTATGTCAAGCCACTTTGTGGTGACTCGGCAGGATGGTACTGTCATGTTTGTACATCCATCTATGAGGGAATGGCTGTTAAGGAGAGATGAAAATGAGAGCACTAAATTTTTGTGTGATCCTCGGTATGTATTAATATTTTGAATATTAACAATATTGGAATTATTTACTTACTATTTATACTTGAATTCATGTGAGCTGGAAATAATAAATAGACTTTTGAAGAAGTGAAGTCAGTGACAGATTTTCTTAATGCATATTCTGCATGCAGATACTTAAATTTTTTATGATTAAGAAATAATTGCTTTTTATGAATTATTTTAATGCACATGTATAATAAGGACAGATACACATTTTTCATTTTATAAATTTATTTTCTTTTTTTTTTTACATTTATTAATATTTAAAAATTTTATAATTAATATATTGTCAAACATTTTAAAAATTTCTATTTGATTAAACTCTCTAAATATTATTAGTTAAATACAACTTGCCTTGTTCCCAATGCATTAGAATTGGATTAAATCAATATTGTGTAACTGAAACAATACCTTAAATTTCATTTAAAAGGCATTCTATTAAATATGCTTTTGCAAGGCTTCTAAATATTTAAAAATAAGTGCATATAATGTAAAAATTTTATCTCTCACTTTAAAAATTATTCAAGGATATCAGAATTATAAAACCATTTTTTGTATAAAAAAGCAATTTAAATATACTTAATATTTCTTACTTCAGACCAGGCCATGCCACCATAGCTTTCCGTATGAGCCGAAATGTGCAGCAGAAAACACCAGATGAATGTTTAGAACTTGGACATCATGTTTTAAAAGCTCATATTTACAAAACAACTCCAAAGGATTATTTAAATGGTTGTCTTCCAAGAGATCTTCAAGCATATTGGGTGAATTTAGGAAGCAGTTTTATTGAGTCTTCTCTTGGATCATTGAGAAACCTGTTTAGCCCTAATACAAAAGTAAGTAAAGTGATTTAAAATGAGTAGATATTTTAAAATATATGTTTTATTTTATGTATTATCAAGCTGAAATATTGTAAAGAAATTCATGTTGAGATTCTTCAAATTTATCAAAAGGCTTAGAATAAATAGTTGTTGCATGCAACACTGCATAATTTACTGTTATTACTACTGATATATCTAAGATAGTTTCAGAAGTATTTCAATTTCAATATATCAGGACCTTTAAATCTACCCGATTTCTTCTTTAATCTGGTGAATTACTCAAAAGATGATAGAATTCAGCAGCTATACAGTCACTAGTATTTTAAAATGTTTTATTCAATTTGGACACGACTTATTTTAATCAATTCACACTCACAAAAAACACAGCTACGTTCAATGCTTATATGATACAATCAGTTACAAACTTATTTCTAAATTGATGGAACAAGAGCTTGCTGGCTCGTGAACAGTCCGTTCGCTTCAGTTCGTTTTTAAACGTGGACGGCTTTCCTCACAACTACAAAGAATAAGTAGAAATAAAAGCTCTTATCATATATATATATATGTGTCTGTGTATATTATGATGTGTGTGTGTGACAGTAGCGTAGCATGGAGAGAGCAGAGGGTACTCTGGCCCCGGGTAACATACAAAAAGCATCGCGATATTTAAATTAAAAAAATATTTCAAACTCCAACTCGCTAGAAAACTGACAGAAACAAGTGAAAGCTGTAATACATGCACAGATATATGAAGCTGATTAGTGGCTATGCAATTGCATTTGTTTTATGTTACTTAGGTACATAAAACCGATTCTGTGTGAAGTCAATGATGCTCAAAATTATTTGCAAACTGAGAGACTAAATATCCATCAATGTGATAAAAAAAACATGTGCTTTACAGACCATATTTGAATCAAAACAAGAGGAATTCATGGATGATGCTATAATATATACTAAAAGTCTATGTGAAGGGCTTGAAATTTCTCTTGAGCCCCCAAGATTAATCAGGAAGAAGCATATATTTGGCGATGGGAGTAGAGATGTTCAGTTATCCTACGAAGATGACTTGAGGCAAATAATGTTTTCTTTAATAGACAGAGTAACTGCTGAAATTCGAGAAAGATTCCAACAGTCACAAAATCTAGCGCAAAAATATGCTTTTTTAGGTCTGAAGTGATATTGTGCATGGACGAACTTAACTTGGATCTAGTCCCTGAAGACATTAATAAAGAATTCCAACTTGAGCATGTATGTCTACAGACTTTCAGAACTGTAACAAACCCAAGCTGTAAAAAAGAACTCATTATGTCCCACTCTCTGGGTTTATTAAAATATATTATTGAGTCCAAACTTAAAGATGGCTTACCAAACATTGTCATAATGTTGAGAATTTTTTTAACATTTGCCATCAGTAAACCCAGGTGCTAGAGAAGCTTCTCTAAGCTAAAATTAAGCAAAAATTATCTCTGATCGACTAAGTCTACGTTAAGGCTAATAATTTTAGCTATTCTGGCAATTGAATATGACATACATATTGATATTGACAAGTGTATAAAAGATTTTGCTTTGAAAAAAAAACACGAAAGGTGCATTTTTACTCAATAAAATTTTAAAGCTGCTTTTTTTTTACTTTTACTAATTTTCTTGACTAATAATTAAAATACAAAGGTGACAAATTTCCTGTTGGCCCCAGGGGGAAAAGTCCACGTTATGCCACTGGTGTGTGATATTACAAAGAACTATTATAATTTTTCATACTTAAATTTTTTAACCTGGTGATAAACTTTGCACTTGAAAATAATATCTGAAAATTAATTTTTTAAATTCCTTTTTGAGTGTGAACTGACTGTATTTACATTTAATTTACTAAAACTATTAAACAAGAAATTTAATATTTAACCATGCATTGGTTAATAATTAATTAATTTACAAGTTCATTTTCTAACTCCTAAAAAATTTCAGATATTTTTTTCATCAGTTAGATTTGTAATAAAATCAGTTTTAGTTTTGCACAGTTTCTATTATTAACTTGACTTCTGTAATATTTCTACTTTTTTTGTGTCTCAATCAAAAATTTATTGATTTTGCCAATTTTTAAAATTCTTTCATAAAGCTTATTATACAATAATAACAAATTCAAATGAGCATCTTAAAATGTTTATTTATACTTTGTATTTAATATCATTATAACTTATGACATCCTCCGTTATAGGTGAGTCGTTTATTGCTCTTGGCTGGTGCAAATCCTCACTATTGTGTTCCAAGCTTAGACAACATGCCAATGCTAGCTATATCTGCACAACATGGATTCCTAGAGATGGTATCTCTGCTGTTGGAATTTGGAGCCAATGTTAATGCTGTATCTAATAGTGGAGTGGGAGCTCTTACCTTATCTTGTCAAAAAGGTTTTCTGGACATTGTTAGGCTATTAATTGCAAATGGTGCAAAGGTAAGTACCTTCAGTAAATTATTAAAATTATTTGCCTCTATGTATTACTATTTTATTTTTTTTTAAGTATTCCTTGTTTTTGTATACTGAATAAAGATTATCTTTTACTAATGAATAATCATATAAACTCGATAAAATTTTCCATTTTATTAATATAACTCTAGGTGAAAACAAATTTTATTTAAAAACTCATTCAATAGAAGTATTACAAATTAGATAATTTTTTAAAAGAAAATTCTTTTTTGACTACAAGCTGTGTGTGTGAAATATCTACTACAGCCACATGTGTCATACTACTCGGATATGTCTTTCATTAATGTGATTAGAAATGACTAGGTCTGTAACCATTTCTAAGCTTAAAATAATAATTTGTATTGATTCTAGTATTATGTTAAAGGAATTAAAATGATAAATTTCTTCATAATATTTGATAGTGTAATTAATTTTTATGTCCTTATTCTTTTAAAGACTTACTTCAGATCATTTCTAAAGATAAATTTTATATTTGTGTATAGTGAAAATGTTTATATTTTATAGACATGCTTATATTGTATACGGCTATATGGGGGATCCACAAATCCAAACTTCCCCATAGCCCTTGATTTTTTTTTCGATTGATGATAATCCTATGTGTATAGTGCGTAAAATTTAATTGTTTGTTATCAACAATTTATTTTATTAGTTAATGCTAATTATTTTTCAATAATTTACTTCTTGTTTTTTGTTCCCCAAAATGGCAAAATCAAAAGAATATGTTTAGTGTATTATGATACGAGAATGGTGGACTTCAACCCTGGACTCTAAAAATTTTTGTGTGCGCCACTGCATTGTTTCATTCTTGAATATTTTTTTATCTCTCTTACTAAAGTTGTTAATTAAATTGTTTCTATGTTGAAATAAATATTTCTTGTTATTATAAATTGCATCTTTTCTAGTAAAATTACATTGTAAGTAGCATATTATTGTTAAAGAAGTAAAGTTCTAATGAATGTTCCAAAGATTATTAAAAATCTGATTATATTTTCTCAGGGGATTTTTTTTTACTTTTGTTATATCTTAGTTTTTATTTTCATTTGAAATGAGTTAAATTTGCATTTATTTTTTATAGATCAACCAAGTTGACCATGAAGGCAAAAGTCCTGCTGTCCATGCTGCATCTAAGGGTCATTTAAATATATTAATGTATTTGTTCCAGTGTGATTGGTCATCTAAGCAGGGAGGAGGGCCC
Organism: Trichonephila clavipes; assembly: GCA_019973935.1. Lineage (NCBI taxonomy): Eukaryota > Metazoa > Arthropoda > Arachnida > Araneae > Nephilidae > Trichonephila > Trichonephila clavipes. Next base: position 68,270 of record BMAU01007562.1, on the reverse strand, counting down.
ACTTTAATGCAAACTGCACAGTGCTCATTGGTTGCAGCTGCACACAATGGTCATCATAATGTAAGAAACAGTTATATTTGATACTTAATATATTCTTAAATATATTTTTTCTTTTTAATGAAACATTACATTACATTTTGTATTTTATAATCTATTGTATATAATTGTAAAACAAATTTTTAAATGAGTGAGAGCTGTGTTATAAAGAATGTTAAAAGCAAAATTTTAATTTAAAATTTCAATGAAATCAACTTGGTAATCCATGGAGGTGTTGTTTTTTAAAATTATTCTGAGATGGATGCTATTTAAGAATATTTTTTAAAATATTGCATCTCTTAATAATTTTGAGAACTTAAAAATGTATATTTTTAGATATATGAAGTATTCCTTTATAAGCTGCATGCTCACTTTCATATAAAACTTGTAATACTTGGATGGAATATCACTATATTTTTTAAGAAAAATTAAATTTTTTTAATAAAATGGCAAGTTGTGTGTGTGTGTGTCAATTGTTCAAACATATTTTTTCCCCAATTAAATAAGAATAAAATATCTAACAGAAAAACAACTAAGAAAAATGAAAAAGATTTCTAGAAATTAAGCAGATTTTTTAAAAATCATATTTTTTTTTGAAATCAGCATTGTAAAAATGAAGTCACAGTTAAAATTTTATGAAAATTCTTTTTTCTTTCAATATTTTATGCATGATGTTTCTGTTTTTACCACACGAGTTAGTTGTCTTTGATGAATGGAGAACAATTTGTATCTTAATAAAAAAAATTACTTATAGATTTTTGTAATATACGTGTTATATGTGTAATTATCATATGTGATGATATTTACCTGCTATGTGAGTTGTGTGTGTGTGGTACACAAAGTGTCTTGGTAAAAAGTATAGTAGCAGACATTGTTTCTCAAGTCATAGTTTCCTAGTGCCTCTAAGGGCACCATGTAGAGGAGTTGATGTACATTAAATCTGTTAAAGTTCAAAGTCCTTATGGTGTGGCAGAACTTTGGAGAGTAAGATCTAGCTCAGATGATCATAGTTTATAATTATGAGATCTGTCTCTAGTAGTCCTTGTGTAGCTTTGAAATGCTACATTAACAAACTGTTTTTTACACTGTGAATAGTAATTAGTACTATTAAAATTTTTACATTTAAACAAATTAATTTTCAGCAAATTTCAATTATTTTAATGAGATGTTTTTATAGTTTTGAAGAATTTTGGAATGTTTCAATGACTTTTATTGAATCAAACAATATTATTATTATGTTACTATTATTTATTAAAGCAATTGAAAAACTCGTAAATGCAAAAATCTTTTTTAAAATGATGTATGTGTATTCAGTTTTATGTTACTCTCAGCAAAATTAAATCATTGCAATATTTAGCATCCGATGAGAGCTTGAATTGTAAAAATTAATTCAAGCATCCAAATTTGGTAATGAGGCCACTACTAGATGGTGCCACCATGAAATGGTTCTCACATTTAGGGACTTGCTGTGTCTTCAAAGTCTAAGTTGCTAAAATGCAGCCTCATTGAGGGTGAAAAAACCTATTGAGTTTTGTAACAGATTATTACTTTTTTATATTTAGTTCATCAAATTTTTTTTCTGCATTAGATTTGTGAATACCTTCTGGACATGCCTGAGGTGCGAGTGAATGACCTTGATACATTGACTGGACATTCTGCCTTGACAGCTGCTAGCAGTACTGGTCATCTTCAGTGTTGCAACATTTTAATTAGAAGAGGAGCTGCAGTGAATGCAATCAATAGGCAGAAAGATACTCCTTTGCTGTGTGCCGCAGCTGAAGGTCATTGGGAAGTTGCAGAGAAGTTACTGATGCATGGAGCTTCTCTGGAGCAGACTGACAGTTCTGGCAGAACACCTTTAATGTTGGCAGCTATGTGTGGTTTTCCTGTTTTGGAACTATTACTATCAAAAGGTACAGCAAAAATGCCCATTGTGTTTGGTTATGATATTTATTGACCTTAGTGTTGTTTTTAAGGTTTTTAAAAAAATATTTTTAATTTTTTTAAAGTATTTAAGGGAAGAGTGAAAAAATATTCTGATTTAAGAAGAGTTATTGCTTCAAAATGATTTGAAGTATTTTTTTTGGTTGCTTTTTAAAGGAGCAGTAATAAGTAGGCATTAATTTTGTGTCTTTAAATTTCTTTTACCTTAAAGTTGATAATCTTCTAATAAGTTATTATTCTGAAAAAAAAAATTTTTTCTTGAGTTATAAAATAAAGCAGTGAAGTTATCATTTCTCAACCAAAGAAAATGATCTTTTAGCATTTCTCATATCAAAACTTTTAAATACCTTTGTGCTTTTCATAACTCATTAAAAATATCTTTGGATATCTTTGTTTTGTACAGGAGCTTCCACTGACACAAGGGACAAAGAAGGTCTGACTGCTTTGAGTTGGGCTTGTTTAAAAGGACATTATCAGGCTGTGCAGTGTCTTTTGAGTCATGAATCAGATCCTAATAGCACTGATTGTAGTGGACGAACTCCCCTGGATTTTGCTGCTTTTCATGGAGACCCTGAAATTGTAATTTCAATTGAATTATTTTTCTCTAGTTATTTTTTTTTAATATTTCTACACACAAAAGTAACTTTAAAACATATAGTAAAATGTTTTTCAATTTGTTTTTATTTATTTTCTTTTTGGGTTTATTAATTTGGATAATATGAGGTTATTTCTGTAGTTCTAAACGATTTTATATATTTTATACAGTGAATTGTAGAAGTTTTGAAAGAGATATTAGTTCATATGCTGCCTTTATTATTTAACAATAAATTTGGAATTTGAAGGATCAACACTAATATATATAACTTATAATTCAAATAGATTAAGATGTTCATTTGGAAATTTTTAATAAAAAATTGCTAATGATTTCTTTGAAATTTGAAAAATTAAAAATTGTCATTTAGTATCAAACTTCATAATTTTTTTTTATGTATGATATCTTATAGATAAAATTCATAATAATAATAATTTTTTAAGGCTATCTAGCATTAAAACTTGTTTTTAAGATTCAAATGCTAGTTGTAGGAATGTTTGTTTTCTAATTTTCTATCTCGTGTAGCAATCATTAACGCAAGTCTTTTTGTAGGTACAACTCTTGCTCGATTCTGGCGCTTTGTTGGAACATGTAGATGTAAAAGGAATGAGACCATTAGACAGAGCAATTGCCTGTAAAAATGCAGCTGCTGTGGCCAGATTTTTACATAAAGGTTCTAAAATAAGTATGTATATGCCTTTTTAAAAAGGAATAGTTAAAAATGATTATAATTGTGACTTCTTGTTCCTTATCGAAGTTTTCTTTGTGCATTTTTAGGTAATCAGACTTGGTCAATGGCCCAAGGCAATGCTGAAATTCTTATCCTGCTTTTAAATAAATTACTTGGAGATGCCACTCAGCTTTGTAAGGTAAATATACACATTAAATTTTATTTCTTTATTTAATAATATTTCAATAAAAATTTGACTTTTGTATGAGAAACAAGAATTTGTATGAATAGGATGGGATATTTCAATATTTTATGAATAAATTCATGGAACAAAAATTATGCTACATTTTGATTAGTAATTCAGGTTCTGAAACAAGTTTTCATGTCATTTTTAGAAAGGGCAGTTAAAAGAAGCACATCATAGATATCAGTATGCACTGAAGAAATTCCCTCCTGAAAATGTGATTGGAGTTGATCGTAGGTTTCATCAGATCAAATATCAGTTACTGTTGGGCTTGTCTCGTTGTCGGAGAAAACTAAATGTAAGTATTTTCGAAATTACAAGAATATTAGTCGACTTTTCATAATTTATTTATGTGTACATTTATCATAATTGTTAATTGCTTAGATGTTTGATCTTTTTATGTGTACAGTAAATTAAAAACTGTTGTATTAAAATATTTTAATTATCATTTAAGTAAAAACATGCAGCTAAAAAGGTAGTTTTAATTTTTGCGTAAGAGTTTAAATATCTATAAAATAGGAAATTATTTTTTCATTCTGTGCATAAAATTTATATATCAGTCACAAAATTCTTGACAAGATATGAAATTTATCTCATTTAACATATATTGGGCTAATGAGAACAATTCTATTATTGTTTCATGATTTTATTATTTTCTTTTTTGTTCTACCATGTAAGTATCCATGTGTAACTTTCGTAGCTTTTGCTTTTTTTTTCTTTCTAAATGTAGTACAAAAGTAACTGTTCATGATATATTTTCAGGAACCGAAATTGGCTATTGAAGCAGCAGAACAAGCTATTGCAATGAAACCAACATCTTTTGAGGGATACTATGCTAGAGGAAGAGCTCGTGAAGCCCTTGGGTGTGTAAATAGTTTTTTATCCATCGGTTATTTCTCTTGCAACTTCCAAAGTTTATTCCTGTGTTATTTTATACTATTTATTATACAGAGACTTATTGAACTAATATTTATCTTTTACATAATTTTACAGCCTTCATGAGAATGCACTGTCCGATGTTATGGAAGCTTTAAGAGTGGCTCCTCAAAATCAGGAACTAAGAAGCGTGCTCTTGCGTTTGAAAGAACAAATTTCTGGCACTGAGAATGACTGTGATAATGGCAAAAGAGAGAGTTCTTTTGGATTCAGGTAAATATTGCGAGACATTCTTCTAACATTTATTAAAATGCTTTTAATAATAAATAAGGTGAGATTAATTTTAATAAAAGTAAGAAATTTAAATTTCATCTTATGCTCTTAAATACTTTTTTATGAATAGAATCATGTGTATTTTGTTCTGTATAAGTTGAGATGAGCAAGTATTAAAAACTAAGATAGGTAGATAGTTTTCAAAATTTAGGTTTCACTTAAAATTGTTCTTTGTTATATATATACGGAAACAAATTGCATTCTGTTCTGAAATGTAAAATTTTCTTTGATTTTTTTCTTTTAAAAGTTCATGTTGAATAGTTTTGTTTTTTCTCGTTGTGTATATTATTTGTTTTTTATTGCTGTTTAGCAGAGAGGTGAACTTTTAAGTGAAATTAAAAGGAACATTTATTTTAATTTTAGAAAGACTTATAAAATTTGTATGAAAGAAGATTTAAGAATGCATCTGTATCACAATTTTTTTAAAAATCAGATTTACTGAGAATCATTAATTACATATATGCATATTTTCTTTAGTGGCCCAGATTTACCTCCAGTGGAAAATTTTGGTTCTACAGAAACAATAGACCAGTTATGTAATATGACATTAAACCTTGTGGAAGATCTCAATCAGTTGAAAGACCGAATGCAAGACAGTGGTTGTGAAAGCATTCACTAATCCTTTTTCTCTGTATAGGAGAAGGAAAAAAAAGACTAAATATATATATATTTTCTAGTTCTTATTGTTACATTTTAATTGAATTAGTGAAGGTAAAATCACAATCATTGTACTGATCATCAGCCTTTTGTATTCAAACTGTTTGCTGTTTTGAAAATCTTTTTTTTTCTTGTAAAAAATGTGTTTTTAATTTGCTTAATTTTTGTATCTCTCCTGCAATATACATTCTCATTTGAAATTTTCATCTTATTTAAAATGAACTGAAATTGATAAAATTTTGCATTTGTGTGTTTTTATGATAGATGTTCTGTTACATGTATTTACAATGCATTTATTATTCTTTATATTTTTGTTGTTTTTCTTTGTAACAGGTATAGGTAATGTGAGAAATCATTTCTATATACATAACAAATAGTTAAAGTAATATACAGTTTCAATTACTTGGAATCCAACTGAAACTAAATTTTAAACCATATTATAATATTATATTAGCCATATTATAATTAACTCAATGGGAAATTCTTTGTAAAATACAAAATTCTTCATAGTACCAGAAAGTTTGAATTATAATTTTCTTCTGTTCTCAATACATACCTGGCCCTTGTTCCCTTCATATGATAATTTTTTTACTTATTTTTTATTAATGTAAACCACATGTTATTTTGAAAATATTCACAACTCATTCCAATTTGATTATATGTACATATTTTTCTTTTAAAAAAAACCTATTTTGTTAAAAGGTGGCATTGTTTTAAAGGTAAATTTTTTAATTATTAAGAATGTATTATATACGTCAATGGTAGAAACAATAGGTTTTAAAGGGATATTTTTGAGTGTATGGTGTTTTTAAGTAGTGGTTTCTAATTTTATTCATTTAAAATATTTTAGAGAAATTTAGTTTAATTAAATAAAAGATATTTTTTTCAAATGCAAAGATTATAGTTTAGAATATTTCCTATTTATATAAGCTTTTAATTTGAGTACATTGCAATTTTTAATTTAATAATACATAATCATTATTAAATTAATAGTTTGAGGTTTCTTATGCACAAGTTTTATTTAAATATGTCTAGTACATACTTAAAAATACTGGTTTTTAAAATAATAGTTACCACTGTTTATGAAACAAAATGAATTATTTATGTAATTGTAATTTTTAAAACATTAATGTAACTTTAAAATGTTTTCACTTTTATGAATATGTATATAGTTGTACATAAAAGTTTTATGTATATTAATTTATAAAATAACTTAGTTGCATATATTGACGGAAAATATGCATTGTGTATGTAATTTTTATGAGTGATTTTTATGTATCTTTATAATTAATTTGCATCAGTATTTTTAGGAATAAATATTGATTACTTAAAAATATTAATATAATTATGAGATATTTAGAAACCCTAAAATATCTTCAACATTTTATTTATAAATTGGCTGAAATTTTTTTTTAAAAAAATTGTTGACTGTATTTAAAATTTGTGTAAATTTTTTATCAGTATTTATTGCAAAATAAGCATGAAAAATTAATACATTTATAAGAGATTAGAATTGAAATGCAGAGAAGAAATGTGTGCAGTTTAGAATAAACAATTTCACTATAAATTTTATCATGACTACAAAATAAAATTTATAATGTGAACAAAATGTATTAAATCTAAATTTTAATTTGATGCTAAAAATATTTTTTGGTGGCTATTTTCTTTTTATAAAATTGTATGTATTATAATGTTTCTCTTATTGTTATAAGATTTAATAATATGCATTTTTAGGGGATATGTTCTTTTTTTGTGATCAAATGTTAGTTGCATTCAAGTATCTAGAACTTGTATGCTTTCACAGTACATCTACTCTGAATTTTTGTATAGCTAAAAAATATAAATCTTAACATTCCATTATTTAATGTACATTATTTTTATATACTATTTTTAGGTTTTATTTTTAGTAGAAATTACTGTACAAATTTTGTAGATATTTATGAAAAAAAAAATCTTGCCTTGCTTTGTAAATATTTTTGTACATTGTCTGTGATCACATTTAAGTTCTATTAATGAACATGAGCATTGCATTATTTCTCAGCTAAGGGCAAATTTCTTTGCCTAGCAAAATGTATGTATACTTTTGTGTTGTTTGAATAGACTCTTTCTTATAATAATATATATTACTTCACTGTAATGATAGTGTTCCTTTTATACCTTAAAATAGACGGTGCTCTGTGTGTACTGCAATTAGTAAGGAAGGTTGGAATAAATATTTATAAATTACAATTTGTGTTTAAATTATTTTGACTCATAATTTATTTTCATATTCTATTTCTTTTCCATTTTATTTGTATGATATTATTACACTAATGTATATAATTTTCATCTTTTAGTAAGTCCATTTTCATCTTCATGTTTAAATATGAAAATTTTTTTCATCCAAAGATATAAAATGGAAAAATCAAAGATAACTTTTCCTTACACATTTGTTTTAATACAAATGTTGAAATATTGAATACCTATATATAGTAAGGTGTAGAAAGTGATTTAATAACAATTGTGTAATTTGAAATTTATTTTGTTCATTTTAAAAGTAAATACTATGATAAAGATTTGCAAATATTTGGGGAGCATATGTCACCTGGAAGCTGAATTCAACCAACAAGAATTTCAAATACATATATTTTTGCATGATGCTCATAATAAATTGGACACCATCATGCTTTGGTTCAAAGTACATTATAGGGTTTTTTGTGTGTGTTTAATTCAAATTTTAGGATTCATGAAAATCTGATATATATTTGAACTATGTGGGTGAAAGGCATTTGTGTGGATATTCAATTTGAGGGCTTCCTTGGAATTGTTGAAAAATAATTCTGACTCAAATTGAAAGGACTAGGGATTCATCACATGGGAAAGAAACTTATTCTTTCTAGAAGAAATGATATGAAATTGAGATTACATTTGAAGAGATTCATGAAGCACAGTTCATTTTGAATATTGTTTTATGAAAATTTAAACTCACATACTCAAACTGAAGTTTTTCTTCAACCAACCAATCTCAGTATTATGCAGAACGCTTTCTTTAAATCCAAAAATGTTTATTTTCAATCCAATATAGGTTTTATATCATGCTATTTTGAAGACTAAAGGTTTGATACATAAACACTTTAAAACTACCCATCTAAATTTCTATAAAAAATGAAATATGAACAATTACGCTTTTAAACCATCTTGAAAGATATTCCCACAAATTATCATGTGGCGAAATCTATAAATTAAAATTATATATAGCTATTACACTGATAAAAGTTTTTTGTGTGTGAAATTGTAACAAATTTAAGTAATCATACCTATGTGAATTTAGAAAATATTCATAAATGAAAGTGAAATTGGTTCTCATTTATGAGATCTATGTTTAAACATAACCTTTGAATCATGATTTTATGTTATTCTTGGCTTAAAACTTTGAATTTACCCCACTTCATGATTAAGAATTAAAAATTACAATTATTACAGGGGGTTCCATAATTTTATTGCTGTTAAAATCTAGACCATGTTTAGACTTTTCTCGATGCTCTGGGACCCTGCAAGTTGTTGAAATCTAAATTTTAAAAATCGGATTCTGATGCAAAAATTTTAAAATAGTTTTTCTGGTGGATTATATAATATACCCAGGATCTTATAAGAAGAGTTACATCTCTCAAGCATTATAATGCGAGGAGGATTTTAAAGTTCATTTGGAATAAATCTTTGAAGAGTATAGCATATAGTACACTCATGTCCATAAAGTAAGGAATAATGAAGTTCAGGCACAGAAGCAAAACAAATTTGACTTATTTGTAAAGTCTATTTATTAAACAAAAGGTAAAGAGCAAAAAAGATGCTATATGTTTAACATAATTAATAAAAATTGCGATTTTTACTCCCTGGAGCAAATTTCAAAAAACAACCTATTTCCAAAAAACAGTATAACATGGTTAGCATGATGGTTAATACGGAGTATCTCTCCCGGACGATGCAATACAGGCCTTACAATGCCTAGGCATGCTTAGTATCAAATTATCAATCTGATCTTGGGGAATATTACACCACTCATCAAGCAACGCCCTCCGAAGTTCCAGTAGACAGGTGGGAGGGGGTTGACGGGCTGCAATTCGCCGGCCAAGCATATCCCACACATGCTCTATTGGATTCAAGTCCGGTGAGTATGCTGGCCAATCCATACGGGTGATATCCTCCGATTGAAGGCATTCGTCTACAATGTTTACACGGTGAGGACAGGGTGTTGTCACCCACAAACAGAAATTCAGCACCCATGGCGCCCCGAAACAAACGTACATGTTGTTCCAGAATGACATCCCGATAGATGTGGCCTATCATCGTTACACTCTGAACATGCAGGTCAGTTCTGGAACCAAGAATAATTCCTCTCCAAACGCGCGAACCATCCTGCACCACCGTAACGGTGTCGTTCAATGGTGTTCTCTTGGTGGTAACGGGTACCTGGCGCTCTCCATATTAAAGCCCGGCGATAATCAGACTGCAAACACTAAACCTGGACTCTTCGGAAAACATCACACAAGACCACTGTTGTGGTGTCCACAATGCATGCTCTCTACTCCAGGTTAATCGCAGGCGATAGTGAGTTGCGGTAAGTGGAACACATCTGAGAGGCCTACGAGCATATAGACCAATGTGCCCTAAGCGTCTGCCTTGAAACTGTCGTACCGGTAGCTGAAGAGAGCTGACGAGACAGGTCTGATGCTGTGCTCCGTCTGTTTCTTTTGGCCGTAACTGCCAAATACCGGTCCTCATTCGGCGTTGTAACTCGGGGGCGAACTGTGCTGTAACATCTACTCACATTACCATCATCTTGAAATCGTTGCCAAAGCCTGGAGATGACACTCTGGGCGATTCCAAGTTCATCGGATACTTCCATCTGGGTAAGTCCACATTCCAGTTGTCCAATAATTCTACCACGTAAAAAATCATCCAAATGCTTCCTTTGTGCCATAACTATGCGGTTATTGCACTGAAAGGCTTTTAAAGTGCTTGTGAACAATTTTACTAACTAAAAATTATATGATCGCGGGCGCCTATTCCCAGAAGGATGGGAGAAAAAGAAAGACCATGAATTGAAAATTTACAAATACCGAAAACTCCCACAAAAACGGGGAGGGATGTCGTACCCCAAAGCACGAGCGTTCTAACGAAGCAGAGCGCCGGCGGGGGGAGGGGAAGAAACGCAGGAAGGAAGACAGGACGGCCGAAGGCAGTGAATCAACTCGGTGAAAAATTCACCTCAGAACCCAGAGTTAGAGATGCAGTGCAATGCAGCTAATTCATGTTGTTAAGAGTGTGAAAAGAGTGTTTTCTTGTTTTGTTATGGGGGCGGAGCGGGTTTCTCCACTTCGTTGAAGAGTATGCATATTTAATTTTAGGATGAGGATACGTAAACAGTGTTTGTGCTTTGATAATTGGATTGTCATGAGATTCAATGGATTTAAAGACACATTTCTAGAGAGTCTAGTGATGTAGTTAGAAATCGGCTCCATATGAGATCGTTGTGTATCACGTCATTTCGGACGTACCAAGGTGCGTTCGTCATGACGCGGAGTATTTTGTTTTGAATTACTTGAATCTTTTTCATGTGGGTGGCGGTTGCGGCTCCCCATACGGGAGATCCGTAAGTGATAACTGGTCGCAGAACCTGCTTGTATAATATTACTTTATTTTCTAGAGATAGAGGAGACCTTCTCCTAACGAGGGAGATGACTAAATGAATTCTACCCCAGAATTTCTCTGCTAGATAGTCAATGTGTTTTTTGAAAGTTAAGCGGCTATCTATGTGTAGGCCCAATATTTCACCACCGAAACCCACTGTATGTTGTCATACAATTTTACTTCTTTGCCACCATTCCTTATATACCCCTCTCTTACACTCTCGTCATTGTGACGTACTATCCGCGCCATCTGGTGGTTTCCTTTAATTTGCATATTCTTCTTCAAGATGTGTGTGATAATTCTACAGGTGAAATTTTTTTTTTTTTAGAGTTCAATTTCTGTGTGACTCTGAATTATCCTTAATTTATGGACATGAGTGTAAATCGATGAAGAGATGCATTAAAAATGTCTCGTGTGTTAATTTTATTGATAGTTTTTGCTGTATTTGTGGGGAGTTTGTAACCACTACTGACACTAGAATGGCTTTAATTAAATTTACCTATAAATATATTGTTTTGGGTGCGAAACTGGGTGCCACATCTTTACTCTTTGCGCTGTTCTACCCGACTTTGAAAAGTAATCAAAGAAAAAATGGACTTCAATGCCTTTCGTCCCGCCATTGATTTGAGATCATTTAGAAGATTATTTTTTGTATGACATAAATAGCAAAAATAATTACTTTTAAGATGCAAAAGCTTGTTCTCTACCCCAATATTCTTTCGCAATAGGGCCAGTACACGTTTTCTGTATCACAGCCTATTTGTTGACTTCCTTCAGCCATGTTATTTCGTGGACTAGAAAGTAAAACAGATATACACTGCTCAAAACAATTAAAGGATATTGCAAGTTTTATATAAAATAAAGATATAACCGAAATTTTTTTTGCCGAAAATGGAAGAAGAGAATCACAAATGCAAATTTTTCTGATTTTCAAACTGTGGAGTATGCTAATTTTGAGTTCGACGTCAAAAACGTCGCTTCAGCGGCAGCGAATGAAATTTGACTTTCAACTGAAATGAAGACAAGGATGATCGGCATTCAGTGACTGCTTTGTTTCGATGAGTACGATGTCTCAGCGAAGTCATTTAACTGATTCAGAGGCTTGGAGAGTTGTTGGCAGGTTAGAAGGGGACCAAACTGAAGCCGAAGTAGCGCAAGCCATTGGAGTGTCACAAAGTGTGATTTCCAGGATCTGGACCCCTCAGGGGGCTCACCTTCTTTAGGTGAGTACGGGTTTCACGCTCCCGAGGTGCCCTAGTGATCTTTTCCTTCTCCCTAGGGGTTTACATTCTTTGGTAAACACGGGATTCACACGAACCCGGGGGAACCCTAGTGATCCTTCTCTATTTTCGGCCCTCTTTCTTGCCATTCCAATTTCCCTTTTCTTCTTTTCACGTCCAGACAACAGACCCACATTGGACACTGAAATTTGTTCTAACTTCATTTTTTTTCTGGTAAAAAATTTGATATTTTTTACTACCTTGTTATGGTTTATATTTTTTATTCCGTTCTTTTCCTTTGATTTTCTAAAATTTCTTTTAATATTTTGATTTTGTTGCTTCTTTCATGTTCGATTATTGATTTTGTTGCTTCTTTTATGTTCGATTATTGCTTTTTTTGTGTTCAACTTATTATCTTTATTTTTCTGCCACGAAGTCCTGTGGCAGACCAGGACTGAGTGGAATGAAGTTGTGTCTGATGGTTTTTCACTTTTGGTATGATTACACAACGGACTGCTCCCTGGGAAAACTGGCACTTGGAGCGGGGTTTTGAACTTTTGAGGACCTTTGGACTAGTGAGGTGGGGTCTTAGAGGAAGCGGCCATGTAGAGGGTACAGGAGAAAATCTGAGTTTTGCGTCTCAGGCCGCCAGATAGTACAGGAGCCCGGGAGAGCCTAACCAGCATGTCCTGGCTGCTCTATCAGCTGGTGTATAATCCCGCCTGTCTTGTAGTTCCAGGTGGTGCCTGGATGGGGTCCTGCATTGCAGAGCGGGGGGCTCTCCCGAGGCCACTACTGGTTGCTGAATCTAGGGCAAGCCCTGCCAAACTGATCTTCTGATAATCAAAAGGAATTCTCCTCCTCCTTTCTAAAAAAAAAATTCAAAATAAGTCAAAATAAGAAAAAAGTTCAAAACGCATCTTTTGAAACCCCCATCCCACCCTTCCCAACGCATGATGCGCATGTATTACCTACTCGCAACATTGATACTCTTTCTACACATACTCGATTTTTATTAATTTCACTTCCGAACAATACCATGTCAAAAATATCGCCTTTCGCTATTCATAAAACGCTCATCGGAATAGGTGGAGAACCGAAATCAGTAAAACGACTGCGTTCCGGGGATCTACTTATTGAAACCATGTCTGATTTACAAACGAAGTCGTTTCTTCTCGCCAAAACCTTTTTCAATTCACCAGTAACTGTAAGTCCTCATAAAACCCTAAACTCATGCAGAGGTGTCATTTCTGAACCTGACTTGTTGAGCACTCCTGATGCGGAAATACTTGAAGGTTTTTCTGATTAGGGTGTCATTCAGGTCAGGCGAATAACAATAAAAAGAGATTCGAATATTATTCCAACAAAACATATCATTCTTACTTTCAATAAACCGAAACTACCTATCACTGTCAAAGCTGGATATCTGAATTGTAAAATCCGTCCTTATATACCGAACCCTCTGCGCTGTTTTAAGTGCCAGAGGTTCGGACACTCTCAAACTGCCTGCAGAGGACAATTGACGTGCTCTAGATGTGCATCTGTTGGACATGCCTCCTCAGATTGCACTCTAGAGCAGAGATGCGTCAATTGTTCACAGCCTCATTCCTCAGATTCAAAATTATACGCAAAGTGGAAAATAGAAAAACAGATAGAGGAAATAAAAACAAATAACAATATTTCTTATCAAGAAGCACGTACATTAATAGCATCGCAGTTATCCCAAACTTACGCCCAAGTTACCAAATCCTCAACTGCTACCAGTACAACTCAAACGGACGAAAATATTACACGAATTAAATGCCCGCCTTTGCAATTACTTCAACCTTTATTATTCGTTCCGCAACCAAATAAATACCCTTCAATTACTTCAGTTTCCACATCGTCGTCTACCACTCTGGCAAACCTTTTGCTCTCTGCACCTTCAATAAAACCAACCACAAAAATTGCATCTCGGTTACCTAAACCAATTTCTTCTGCTACTGCCCCTGGCAATAGCCTGAATACCTCTGCCTCATCTTTATCAGCTGAAACCCGCACTCTTATAAGATCTAATAAATCTGCTGCGGCTTTCAACTGAAATTCAACCCTTACCAGAATCTGTCTCTACTGCATCCAATGGTGAACATTTTAATGCACCTGAAGTCCCACAGTGTGCAAAACGAAATTCAAGAAACAGAAGAAAGCGCCCAAAAGTACAGAAAGCAGAAATTAAAATCCAAACGGCTCCACATAGACCTTGAAAGTCAACACCTACAGAGTCAACAACTGATGAGGACGATATGATTATGTATGATGTGCAGGCGGAGAAACTAGAGCCAAATCCTGAGGATAAATTTGCCGTGATGGAATGTTTTGTGAACAATCCTAGCGAATATATGCGTGCATTAACTCCCACTCGATTCAGAAACAGTAATAACTAACATTTTTTTCATGAAACGTTGAATTTTAAACTATGTTAGAGCAGTCACTTTTTTTCATTTTTGTCTATTTTTCAGACTTGTCTGACTTGGTGGGGATACTCTCCACCAAAACCTTTTTGCCTTCCTTTTAAAAATTGGAGTTTTACATTTAATTTGATTTGTATATTTCATTGTATTTTTAATATATTGTATGTATGCATGCATGCATGCGTATATGTGTGTACATTTACTTTTAAAACATATATTTTTACAATTATACGACTTTTATTTTAACAAGTGTTTGGCGCAGCTTGGCCAAAGTTGGCCCTTGCGCCACTAAACCCCACATTCACTTCACTTCACTCCAGGATCTGGAACCGTTTTTGGAGACTGGAAGTGCAGGCCGAAGACCAGGACAAGGACGTAGATGGGCAACAACGCCCAATGAAGATCGTTATTTAGTGTTAACGGCTCGGAGACACCGAAATATGAACGCTACTCTTCTCCAACAACACCTTCGCTCGGCTACTGGCACCACGGTTTCAACTCAGACTATCCGAAACCGGCTCCATGGTGTAGGTCTGTATGCTCGCCGACCGATGGTATGTGTTAGACTGACATCAAGGCATCGTCGCGACCGCAGGGAGTGGGCAACAGAACATGTGAACTGGAGGAGAAATGCATGGAGCAATGTACTTTTTTCTGACGAGTCCCTTTTTTCTGTTCATCCGGATAATAGGCGTATTTTCATCTGGAGGGACCGTGGCAGTAGGAATAATCCTGCGTTCGTGCATGAAAGTGTCAGATTTGGCGGTGGTGGAGTGTTGGTGTATGGTGGCATCTCCATTGACGGGAGCACAGACCTCGTACATCATTTGAAATGGACCTCTGACTGCTCGCCGATATAGGAATGAGATCTTCAGACCTATTGTAGTCCCTTACGCTGCAGTAATCGGAGATGACTTCATTTTAATGGACGATAACAGCAGGCCACATCGTGCTAACCTCGTGGAGGATTCCCTTTTCGAGGAAGGAATCGTACGAATGGAATGGCCAGCGTGTTCTCCAAACATAAATCCAATAGAGCACGTTTGGGACGCTCTAGGAAGACGAGTTGCTGGCCGCCAACCACCCCCACAAACTCTCCAACAACTGGAAAGAGCTCTTCTGGAAGAGTGGGAAAGAATAGCCCTACTCGTGATTAATAGCCTAATTGACTCCATGCCTCAAAGGGGCTCAACGTTGCTGGCCGTCCGTGGAAACCATACCCCCTACTGAAAATGATTTCCTTTGAAGAAAACACCTTTTTTTATTCTTTTTTTCTCATATGCACAAATTGTGTTTTTTTCTTTTTGTACACAAATGCGCAATAAAATGCATTTTTTTTCTGCCAAACATGTGTAATTTATTCTCATATAACCTACTACGTCTGTCGACCATGTATCAATCAGTCGACCATGTATAAAAAGTTTCCCAGCCACAAGATCCACCTAAAACCGCAATATCCTTTAATTATTTTGAGAAGTATAGATAAAATTCCATCAAAGAGAGAAGAAGAGAAGAGACATTCAATATACCTCACGTGGCTTTGTGTGTGATTTGGGAGTAAGTATGAATAAAGTGCAATTGTTAGGATTAAGATTTCAGGAATGGAATAAGGAACAACTAATTATGTGTATGTCTCTCCATACTTCTGTGGAGTGACAGACATAAAAGTTCCATTAGTTTTTATGACATTGATAGGTAATGGTGGCAATGTCACCTTTGTGGAGTCATGGGTGATGAGTTTGTTAACACTGGCTAAAGCTGGTTGCAATCTTCCCCAAACGGATCCTCCTCAAAGTGTTGAAAGAATCATAAATTCTAGTTCGGGACTTAGTGTGAGAAAAGAATTGGAACTCTGTAATGGAAAGTCCCATTCCTTGTGATTTTCCTAGGCCTGTCGTTGTCCCTAACTTTAGAATTGCAACTGGACATACCTCATGAGACACTTGTACAGATTCTGTTTAGCAGATTCTCCAGTTTGCCCTTTGTAAGCAATGCTACAGACATATGCGGTATCCATTTGGTCTCTTGTTCCAGACTCGGAGATGTAGCAGCAGCTAGATGGCGTAAATCATTGTAGACTTTACTGTATCTGTGTATCATGTTGAGCTACCCGTCATGAGTCATGCCTAAGACAGGCGTAGAATAATAATAATATATTACGGCAAAGATGGTGAGAAATGCCCCACAGCATCTTGAAACTTGAGTCATAAACCAGGAAAACAACGATTGTTTTCGATAGGAATAAGAAAAAGGTATTATGATACGAAGAAGCTATTAATGAAGTACGACGATCTTGAAAGGAAAAAAAAAGTGTTGGGTTTGAAGGTCATTTTTATTTTTCCGAGAGTATAACAAGTTACATAAGATATGTTGTTGTTACTCATGCCTTTATCGGGAGGCCAACGAAATTTATCATGGCAAAGGGCTAAGTGACGCCTGTCGTTAGCCGTAGCTTTGAGCACCATCAGGTGATAGCACGATTTGGCTCGTTTCCACCCCAATTTTGAGGGAGAACACCCTGGAGGTGGTCAGGGGTCTCACACCTCATTTCCCCTTCCACCAACCTCACTAGAGGACTTGCGGATCGACGGCTATTTATAGTACCCCCATGCCGCGAAGGCACTATACATTTACACGCATCCATGTCATCTCCGGGATTCAAACTCAGGTCCTACGGCACAGCGATCAGCGTCGCTAACCACTATACCAGATGGGCGACTATACAAGATATTCCTGTTTTATGCGAGAATATGGGTCAATTCTGTAAAAACTAAACAACATCATGCACTAAAGTAGCCTTCTCGGAAATCTATGGTTTCAGATTACAAAAATGTAGCTGACCGACTTCTAGTAGTAACAATGGACATATTTTCCACATACAGCTGGGTATTTTTAAAAAATTTTATTGAGAACATTTATAACCCCTTGCACCGCAAAATATCACACGGGAGCTTACATAGAAGTAAGCGTGAAGCACACAACACAAAGAAGAGAAAGATTGCAACACAAACATTCATGCCTTTTCCGGGATTCGAACCCAGCCCCTACGGCACTGCAGTCATCGTCACTAACCATTATACCAGATGGGCGGCAGAGCTAGGTATGATAAAAAAAACTCGTCTATTGAGCCGGTAAAGCATTTGCTTTTGAGCACAGTGGCATACACAGATTGCTCTTATGGGGTAGGGTGGAGTTACGTTCTAAAAAAAACACACAGACGAAAGCGCTGAGAGGTGATTTCTCGGGTAAAAATTAAAAATCTGTTGATATGTGAGAAATGGAGGTTGCACCCTTAACTCCAAACACTGTTTGTGCGACTTATTTTCATCAACATCGGATGCTAAAATATTTATTTATCCAACGCCCGTGCTTGGCTTATTGCCCATTTGATGCCGAGAGAGAGGAGAGACTGGAGAGAGCGGGCAACAGCCTCGGCTCTCTCCAGGTGCCTCGGGTTTGGGCTCACAGTGGTCAGAGTTTCCCATGGCTTTCCAAAATTCTTTGTTTTTGGGGTCATGGCAATATATTTCTCAATGTGTGTGGAGATGATGCTCTCTGCTCTTCTGAGGGTCAAGGGAATTTCCGGTTGAGTTGACTCCGTTCCTTGCTTGGCATTTTGATCGGCTCTTTCATTGCCGGGGATCCCAACATGACTTGGGACCCACTGTAAGGCCGCAGTCCAACCATATGAGATGAGCTCCGTAATTTTAGTTCGGCACTGAATTGTGTTAAAGCAGTTGGTGTATTACTGCTTAAAGCTAAAATTGCAGCTTGGGAGTCTATGAAGAAGACAACTTTTGCAGGATCTAGACCAGAAGATAGTAAATGCGTTCTAGCTTCACAGACAGCCAAGATCTCTCCATCGTAGTTGGTGGCGTTCTTTCCCACGGCCAATGAGCCCTCAAACAGCCGACCGAACCATCCCGCGCCAGCTCCCTTTTTTTTCTGGCAGGTATGAGCCGTTAATGTAGATATGGAGCCAATCATTTGCTGGATATCTTTTTTCGATCGTTTCCAGAGCGCAGGATTTTAGTTCTTCAGGAATGGCATCAACCTTATTTGATGTCATGTTAATTAGGTTGAGCCATTTAGATGGCAGGGCAGTAGCGTTTAAATATAATATGATATATTTGTAATTGCTGACATTGGGATACCTATGAAAAAAGCCTGGTTTATATATATTATGAAGATAGTAAAAATCGCGCGGCATTTCAAAGACGCAATGGAATAACAAAGCTAAAAAACTCAGGGTATTAGTCGTTAACATTTCATTTCTTACACTATTACTTTGACTTTCTCTCATGTATATGGGAGTGATGAGCATGGGGAAAGAATGGCAAAATGGAATGCAGCAATGTTTATTGACAACTCAGGTGGTGGCGTAGAGTGGGTCTTCGCCACCTGGGGTTGACCGGAAATTTTCCACCTCTCTATTTTAATTATTAGTAAAAAAAATTAGTAAAAGTAAAAAAAAAGCAGCTTTAAATTTTTTTTTATTGATTAAAAATGCACTTTTCGTGTTTTTTTCATAGCAAAACCTTTTATACACTTGTCAATATCAATATGTATGTCATGTTCAATTGCCAGGATAGCTAAATTTGTCAGCCTTAACGTGGACGTAGTCGATCTGAGATAATTTTTGATTAATTTTAGCTTACAGAAGTTTCTCTCACAATTGGCATTACTGATGGCAGATGTTGAAAAAAATCTCAACGTTATGACAATGTTTGGTAAGCCATCTTCAAGTTTGACTCAACTTAAGAGAGTACGTCTACAAGCTTTCGTTGCTGCAACAGACCCAGGTGGTTAAAAAGAGCTTATTAGGTCCCGCTCTCTGTTAAAGAATAATATTTTTTAATAAACCCAGAGAGCCGGATCTAACGAGTTCTTTTTTGCAGCCTGGATCTGTTGCAGCTACGAAAATTTGTAGACGTACACTCTCAATTTGGGCCTCTGTTGTTTTCGACTATCTCTTAATGAAATCATGATCCAAATAATTTTAATGTGTGGTCAAATAATATTCTCGAACATATTTTCTGAATAACAGGGAATTTAAAACTACATGTCAACTGGAAAAAGGGTAAGACTGTATTATTTTGTGATGATCCTTGTCCATGTCTAAGCCTTGGCTTAATACTATAAACAATCATTCAACTCATTTAGTCGAAGTGCGGTCATCGATCGAGCCGGTTTGCGCTTGGGTTTTTGAAGTTATGAGTCGTGCCCAATTATTTGTTTCAAATTACCGTTTGAACGAGTATTTGACAATGCATGCTAAACACTGCCTATTTTTAAAGATCTCGGGTGCAGCCTACTTTTGCATAGGACCCTATGGCTTCAAGGAGTCCTGTGACAAATATTAATTTAATATTTCCAACGTTTCACGATCCAATCTAAGCTGCCTTTTGTAGCATTTTTTCCACCGTTTTTTTTTTTCAAATAAATTTTTAGATGCTTTAAAATTAATTTAACTTTTTAAAATCCCAAGTACTTTTTATTTCGAAATTACATTTTCCCATTAAAGTAAATTCTTTACTAAGGTACGAGTAGTCTAACTATATCAAAGTATAATTATTTAATAGCTGTTAATTGTTTTTACAGAAAAGTATTCAAGTAACAACAGATTAGAAATTATTAGCAAAATAATGTAATAGGGCCAAGTTGTCCTTACAAAACCAAAAAAGTTATGCAGCATTTATATTTCTCAACTACCTCCGTGGCTACACTTCTATGTTGCTATAAAAATAATGATGGCTATTAAGAAGCACACAAATCCTTGTTGTTGTTGAGGAAATACAAACCTCGTTTGTAACCGTAGACGCCGTCAGAATTCTAAAAGTGTATCTCCAGAACTTTCACTCATGGATATATAGGAGGACTCACCAGTACGGTTTCTTTTCTCTTGTTCTTTTTTATTTTACTTATAAGCTACGCAACATTTCAAACCTTGAGCATCCTTGAAGGTATTAAGAACAAACGTGTGGAGACTGATGATGCAAGTCATATTCGAAAGGGCGGAAGATAAAAGACATAGTATTTATTCTAGATACATATATTCCAGAATTTCCTCCCTCCCACAAATGTCATTGCCAAGGTTAAGATATAATTATTTTCTTGCGAGTTCTAAGAGATTGTAGCAGTTTTCGAATTCTACTTTACGGTTTTGTTCAGTTTTATTTCAGCAATTCTTTTTTGAAAAAAAATTACCTAAGCCTATATGTCTTTTAATATCATAGAGTGGAACTCGAATTCGGAATATATTTTAGGCAGTAAAATACGGTTATATAGCTATTGTCCAATATTTGTTCATCAAACGGTGTTCTTAATATATTTCGTAACATTCTATAAATTCTCAATTATTTTTCTTTAAAATGGAAATATAGAATTTAATATAGGAATATTGTATAGGAGATAAAGTATAAAGTACGCGAGAAATGAATTAAATCAAGCAGAAATTATTTTAATGTATTGTTACCTGTTACTCTCTATATACACTGGTAAATTTAAAATATGGTATTAACTCTAGCAAATTTTTTAACATGAAAAATTGTTCTTAGTTTCGTTCGAATTCTTTAAAGTTAGAAAAAGAGAGATTTACATAAAATTAAGCTTAAAAAGTTTGATTATGAATAAAAAGTTTTAAAGAGAATAAAATCGGTTCTTGAATAATTTTATTGTTATCTAAGGATTTTATGTTAATCTGTAGCAATGTAAAATCTTTTTCTGTAGTTTATCTCTCAGTAAATGAAGGTAAAAATGATTGATGGAATTAAAAATACATGTGACATTAATGTATTTTTTCCCAGAAAACTATATTCAATTCGATTCTGCTTTCTGAATTTTTCAATTCCCCTTAATGTATACATTAAGACAGACCGTTCATAAAACTGTGATCCTACTCTTAAGAATTAAGAAACTGCCTTAATAAAATATTAATTTTGATGAATATCACCGAAATGTATTTTTAACTTGAAATTATTCTTAAAAAATAAAATACACATGCTTGAAAATTCTGTCAACAGTTGAAGTAGATCAAGACATTTTTGTTTACATGAACAAACTTTAATTGAATTATAGTATTTCTAATTTTACAAGAGGCCGCGGTAGCCGAGTGGTATAGTTATCGGATCGTGGCTGGCTTTGTCACGAGTTCGAACCCAGTACCACTAAAGAACCGCCGTGTAGGGCAGCGATGCACGCTAAATCTGTCGAGAGCTGAAACGTCCTCCCGTTGGTGTGGTGTAGTGTGGTAGTTAGGAGAGGGGATTTAAGCTCTGGTGTCGTCCACGTCACTTGAACATGGTTCAAAATTACGTGGTCCGTCGCCAAAAACTCTCGTGTAGCTGAACAGTGCGACGTTAATATTCTCTCACTCACTCTAATTTTACAATTAAGAAAATGACTTATCCTCTCTTCTTTTGACACCGGTGTGAGTTATATTGAAGAGACTTAAGTTGCAGTCGAATCGGAACATAAGATATATATTTACTCTTTTTTCCGCATAGATAATATTTATCGTACTAAGAAGACAAACAAAAAAAATATTTTATGTATGGATTCTTGTACTTCTCGATGATACAGCTGGAAAAAAATATTTTTAAAAAATCATAAGATAAAATGGCTAAGCCTCTAGAATTTAACTACTTTTCATTCACGATAACCTAGTTATATATAAACAATACGTCAGTTTATAATCATATCGGATTCACAAAATGGTTGAATGAACCACAGGTGAAAACTTTTCAACACAGAGTAGAGGATGTTTTTAAAATGGTATTTATTATTGCAACAATCGCCAACTCTATTAATAACTCGCCAAATTTACAGCCCCGATTTCCTATGTGTCATACGCGCTGAATTGGCATCTATGCGCTTCGTTTCATATAATGTCGCCAATGAGATCGATTCATCACCAAAGGGTATGCGATCGCTTAGCGTCAAATAAACAATAACAGCTAATCGTATTACACTTGTAGTTGCACGTAGATTCGAACCGGGCACCTTCTGTTCCGAACGCCAGTACTTTATCGATCACACCAAAACGACCGTCTTGACGTGATGTCTAGTACTGGTTTATACATAAATACCGCTACACTACTCTCCCACCAGTGAGTCGGTGGATAAGCGAACGATTTTTTTTGTTTGTTTGTTACGGAGAGCGTGTTTATTTATTTATTTTATACTTATTTATTCTTTTTATTTATTATTTATTTTTCTTCTCTTCTTATTTATTATTATTTATTTTCTTGCGGTAGATGGTGCCACGATAGTTCAGAAAGTTGCGTTTTCTTACTTCAGCCATGGGTCACCAATGTAGGAAGATTCAAACCGGGCACGTTCCGTTCCGAACGCCAGTACTTTATCGATTACGCCAAAACGATCGTCTTTGCGTGATGTCTAGTACTGGTTTATATAGATACCGCTACATAGTTGTGTGCTAACCGTCGATTTTGCTTATATTCAAATGCTATATTCTTTAAATTTTTTTAGTAATCTAAATATTTTTAATATATTTTTAGTCTTTTGCTTTTCGTATAGTTATTAAATATATACATAGTTTTAGTTTACCGTATTAGATTTAAGCTTAGTTTATACTTCTGTTCTTGATCTCGTGTATTGTGTTTTTGTATACTTTTAGGCTTAGTAATTAAATTGCCAGCCACACTGTGTTTAAAAAAATTATGGATCGTTCAATTGAACAAAATTCTTTATACTTAAAAATTAAATATTAAAGTGTAGAACAGGAAGGGAGGCAGTGTCAATTTTTTTAGCGACCGAAATCGATCGCCAAGCAACTTAATTTAACGATAGGTGTTTTTGGCAACATGAATCAAAAGACAAGCAACATAATTTAGCGATAGGTGTTCCGAGAATTTACAAATTGTAATTTTGCAATAACAAGAAAGAAATATTATATATAATGTGAAATTTTTAAAAAAATATTTATAAAGCTATCAGAGTAATGCATAAAAATAAAAATTGTATTTTTTTTAAGCTAAAGGAAGGATTTCATTTTGTTATATGATAGATGCAAATCCAAAAATGCCGCCAAAATACTCAGTCGAATAAAATACGTGGGTATTTGTTGAACGTACTATCTTGTGATTATAACGTCAGATGAATCGAGTCCATAGATTGTGATAATACGTAAGTACCAAAAAATATCAAATAAAAATGTTCTATTAGAGAATAATATAGAGTTAATTTATAGAGTTATCAATGAGTTCATATATGATAAGGTGAGATGTCAGGGAATTGTTGAATGCCGCGTTATATTGGTTACATACTTAGTTGTGAATTCGAAGCCGGCATTTTTTCTAAGGTGGGTCTACTTATTAAATCTATAGAGACTCATGGTTACCATGTGAGATGTGGGAGTTTGGGTATTTAGTTGCCAGCTTAGGTGTCGTCCCCGTCTCTTGACCACAGTTCAAAACTACGCGGTTCATTCGCCAAAGGCCCTAATATAGTTTCAAAGAGTGACGTTAAAAAATAACCAGTCAATACTATAAGGATGTTAAAATCTAATGCTAATGGAATACATTTTTTTCGGAAAAAGTATGATAAGGTTTCAATTTCTGTTACACGGGACGAATTAAGGTGGTGTAACGTCCTAGACATATAAGTGGTGACACTTGGTTGGTATTTTGAAGGTATTATTTCACACACACACAGGACAGTTCACAGACAGGAAAAATGTACAGTATTTACACGTTTTAAGTAAAAAGCGTTGAAAGGCAAGTCCATGACATTTGTAGAGAAATAAAGCAAATAAATGGGTCGGTGTCGTTTCCAACCCATCTGCCTCCGGCAAATGCAAGAAGTTTCACTCAAAACTTGCTTGTAGATTTCACAAATCCAAACTACGCTCACTGTGGGAGTCAAAATACAATCTTTCACGTCTAGAGAAAATCACTCTCTCCAAATCTCTGC
Source organism: Trichonephila clavipes (assembly GCA_019973935.1). NCBI lineage: Eukaryota > Metazoa > Arthropoda > Arachnida > Araneae > Nephilidae > Trichonephila > Trichonephila clavipes. Next base: position 43,645 of record BMAU01007562.1, on the reverse strand, counting down.
ACTACACTCACGGATGGAGCACAAAAACTTGACCTCTCTCGTCGAGAGGTAATCACTGACTGACGCTGGCGTGGCACTCGCGCAAGCGCAGTCCTTCGGATCAGGCCGCGTTGCCACCTAGAATTTTAGAAGGGGTCTAGAGTTCGTAACAGTGGAAATTACCAAGCCTTGTACAAAATTTAATCCTGTAATGTTGCTTAAATCGTTTGGTTATTTTGTCAAACCGAAAATTTGACGCTTTTATTTATACCCTTTTCTTGTTCACCGGCGGTCTGTCTGCGACTGCATCTTCTGTATTCGATTACAGCTGGTAAAAATTCACGCACATGTGCATTAGAATGGCTCCCATATGTGCAGTAAAAATATCTTCCTGGCTTTATTTGTTTCAACATGAACAAATACAGTCGAGTATCTTTTGGAACACGCCTCATACACCGGAGGTCCATAGTTAAACTTGAAATTTGCGAGCAGTCTGTAGCAAAAACTATACAGAGGAATTGTATGAAAATTGGGTAATGGCAGAAGGAAATGATGGGATTTTTATCGAGGAAAAAAACAATGAGTGTCGAAAACCACCCCTAGATGGCATTGTGCATTATAAACTATTGACATATAGAAATGTCGTAACCATACTAATCCTGTGCGCGTTCAGCAACCTGTGTTATATAAAGATGCAAGAGGCGAATTGCAGTCATACTCATTTCCAAGTAAAGAAAGATGACGTTGACTTTCCAGGAACATACTTTACAGGCGAAATTGTTTGACTAAAACGCAAACTCTGCTACTAAAGCTTTGCGGAAATCTTGGTCTTTGAAGCGGTTATGAAAAGATCCACTCAGTAGTCAAGGACTAACAAACATGATTAGGAAATTTGAAGCAACGAGAACATTGTGGATTCAGCTAGGAAGGGGACGAAAGTGTGCTGCAGTTCAGGTATTGGATCGTGTAGCGACGCAAGTGGAGGAAGACAGATCGAAAACAAATTGCAACACTAGTGTTCGGAGTTTCGCAGCATCGGTTGACCTACCTTATTTCACGGTTCATAAAATTCTTCGAAAGGCCTTATACTACTATTCTTATAAACCAGTGATTCCCAAAGTGGTCCATGACGACCTGCAAGGGGTCCACGTCAGCGAAAAAATAATTTAGGGGTCCATGAGGTGTAAATGGGGGGTCTATTATGGTGACTCTCATAAAAACCAAATAATGACTTTAGTTTTAAAAGAAAATTTAGTCACAGATTTTATCTGTTTAATAGATTTATTTACTAATTTTAATAAGGTTAATTTGTAGTTACAAGGTGGCAGTATAAATTTTATTATAAACAAATACCATGCCCACAATTTTGTCTTGTCATTTATCACGAATTATGGAATAACGTGAGAAAATTTTTAATTACTTTTTCAGCGTGGTTGCCAATCTCCCAAACAAAAATGAAAGGGGGGGATAAGTTCTGGGCTCTACTAACCGAGAAGATTTAGGGTCAAACTTGACACAATTGATTCCAACTGTTGAAAAATTGTTATTGAAGCACCAGATTTATTCCTCTCTTTAAAAGCATTTGTTTGTTGCTCATTTATTATATGTATTAATTAAATTTTAATTTAATTAACATGTTTTTCTTAAGTTTTAAACACCATGCTTCACTTCAGTTAGGAATTTAAATCGTTTAAAGTAAGTAGATCTATACCAGCTGTCAAAAATACATTTAAATTGGTAAATTTGCAAAAATTCAATATTAGGTAAGCAGGGGTCTACCCCAAACCGAAAAACATGGCAAGGGGTCTATGAATCAAAAAAAGTTTGGGAACCTCTGTTATAAACTATCGCTCTTAATGGATGATTTGGATAGTGAACAAACTTTTGCGTTGCGGTTTCCTGAGAGAGTTGAGCTCTAGCATGAATGTCTATGGAACATTTTGTGCACCGACGAGACCCACTTTGATCTGAAAGGTGTAGTTAACACGTACAATTGCCGTATTTGTGCTTATATAATTTGTGCTGAATATATTGTGCTTACACTCTTTGCACGCAATGGTTTGGTGCGGCTTTACTATTTACTCTTTACTGTGGTTTCGTTTTTTCTCTCGAAAAGCACAGAGCCGCAGGGCCTGTGACATGTATCGTCACCGGTCAACGATACACTTCATTATTATAGCAATCCGTAATTCCGACTCTTCAGGCAAGACGATGTGGCAAGACGGCAACCACATTTTTTATGCAGGATGGTGCTCTTCCACACATCGCCCGTTGTGCGAAACAAGTTCTCCACCACCATTTCAGTGACGACAGAATCATCAGCCGGCATTTTCCTACAGCTTAGCTTCCTAGATCCCCCGACTTGAATCCTTGCGAGTTATGGCTGTGGGAATACTTCAAAGCCATGGTCCACCGTGATCCCATCACACAAATCTTTATCCGACTTTAAAGAAAGCATAGAATGCATTGCACTTAACATTCCCCAGTTCATGCTGCTTTCAACAGTCGAAAATACGATTTATGCTTGCAGATGGAAGCAGACAATGGTGGACAGCATATCGAGCACGTTTTGGGAACTTTTGTAGATTATTTAAAAATTTTCAATAAAGCTATGATAAGCAACTTAGAGGTGGTTTTTGAAACTCATTGTTTTTTTCTCTCGATAAAATTCCCATAATTTCATTCTGCCATTACCCAATTTTCATACAATTCCGTTGCATAGTTTGTACTATAGACTACTCATAAATTTCATGTTTAATAATGGACAAATGGTATATATATATATATATATATATATATACCATTTATAATATATATATATGTGGATTATATAATATATATATTATATATATATATATATATATATATATATATATATATATATATATATGTGGGAGACAACAAGGGGTCCAATACGTTTCTCTTTCTTATGGTTTATTTAACATTAAACAAAAATTAATTATAAAGGTAGTTTTTAACAGATAAGTTTGACGATGATATGCAGAAGGTAACGCCTGCTCGCGCACCTCTCGCCTTTTTTCTTCTCTCTCTAATGTCCAAGAGTTTTTGTTTCTCTTCCACTAATTCACAAGTTTCAGTTCGTGTTTTTAGCTGCGCCTGCGCGCGAAGACTGCCTTGCTTTTTTGGCTGCATGCCATAACGGCCATTTGACCGTACGCTTACTTCCATGGAGACCAGAGGAGAATCTGAAACATACAAAAAAAAAACGGAACAGACAAGGACTATACGACAAATATATAGAGATTAAACATATCATAATTTTTCTGAACTAGACAGTTTCTCCATCATGTAAAGGCACCTCTTCGACATCCGGAAGGTTCCACAGGAAAACATTGTTTCACAGGCATAAGAACGTCTTTTTTAACAAGTTGATTTTTGGTTGAACGCATCGATATTTTCCTCTGTAGAGTTCTGGACGTCTGTTCAAAAAGATTTCTCTTTTTCCTTTCGTTTCCACTGCCAAGGCTCAAAGATCCTTCGGAGCAACACAAACCGATGATGTTTACTCTTCATAGGTAAAGGGTTAGGTGAGCGAGATAAATTCCACGGAACTCGTTTTCATGGCACCATTGGCTTTCTTACACAATACTATATCAGAACATTTTTCTCTTTACAATACTCAATTTTAACTTAGTACTCTTAATTTTATTACATTTATAATCCTTAATTAGAGAACTCGAATCATTTCTAGTATTAAAGTTTTTAACATGTGGCAAATCATAACTAGAGTTTTTTTATCACATTTGAAACAGAAACATTTGGAAAAAAGAAACACCATAATCTGCACTCAAAGAGGATTCACTTTCACCAATAAAACATCGCTCTTTGCATGGCCTAGTTTCTCTATTTCAGAATATACACTGGGATGTATAATAAATTCTTCGGTCAAGGTCGGTGATATCGCCGTTCGCACACTTAAGCTAGTAGAGTGTTGATTAAGAGAAATATTTATGGGTTTAACTTCTACCATTCGCTTTTCGCCAAAACATGAGCTTAATGTTATGATTTCTTCGGAAGGTGTTTGCACTCTAATTAGTGAGGAATTTAAAACTGGGATCTGGCAACCTGAATCGATCAAGGCTGTTACGGGCTGATTTTCCACAAAAATGTTTACATATTGAAGATTTGCGCATTCACCGCTATTTTGTTTTTCGCTCTCGATTTTCAAAGTATTCACGTTTATTCTATTATGGATGTGGTCGTTAGATTCTTTAGATTTAAAACGCTTCTCACAGTCTCTTGCGCAATGAGATGAATCACCGCATATATAGCAATTTTTTATTTTCTCAAGATATTGGGGATAGTTCTTTAATCTTTGGTTTAAAGTTTTGTGATCTATTTTTAAAGGGGTCTTGGGTATATCCATAAGTAATAGGAATTTCTTTTATGTGATCCGTTCTAGATGAAATATAAATATCACACTCTTTAGCTAAATCAATAGGCCTGAACCAATCTTCTGCTTCTCGAATGCCAATATGAGTTGCAGTTTCCTATTTAAAGTTTTGAACAGTTTCTCTTAGACTTTAGCTGCAGGATTTAAACTTAATGCTTTATTTTTAACCCTTTGAAGTTCGACTTCTTTTTCTAATTTTGCTAACTGTAGTTTCGCGAGCTCAATTTTCTGTTTTCCTAAAGTTACCTCTCTTTCGTTTCGCGATACTCTCTCATCTATACAGTTTTGAATTAAAGTTTTAACGAAATCTGGATCACTTTCAAATGTACTACTGTTCTCAATTTTAGTCTTTAGTTTAACTATAGTGTCAGTACTCTCCACAGTACCGTCTAGATTCTCAATAACTCTTATGAGATCCTCTTTAAGAGCGTTTTTATACATTTTATAAAAATATGAAAAGATCCTACCTTTTTTTTTCTGGCTCCCTTGTTGCTCGCACGTACGATGTATCCAATAAAAACGTTGATTCCACTGATTTCACCTCTTCGCAGGTTATATCTTGAAATTGTAGTTCCGGCCTCTACACAGGCGGATTATTCACACTGAGTTAGTTCCAACCTCTACACAGGCGGGATTTTGAGGGTTCGTTGAAAAATACACCCTCTACACAGGTTATTTTGTTATTTGTTCTACACAGGCGGAATGAAGTTGAAAAAATTCAACCTCTACACAGGTTGAACGAAGTTTCCGAAAAATGGCGGCGCGTCTCCTCCACGGACGGCTTTTTTTTTCACGTTCCAAATTTTGATCAAAATCGAAAATTTTTTTTTCAATCCCGGCCTCTACACAGGCGGAATTTTCATGCTGAGTTCAAACCTCTACACAGGTTGAATATTTATGCTGAGTTCAAACCTCTACACAGGTTGAATATTTATGCTGAGTTCAAACCTCTACACAGGTTGAACGAAGTTTTCGAAAAATGGCGGAGCGTCTCCTCACGGACGCTTTTGTTCATTGTCCAGACTGGTTCAAAATCGAAATTTTATCGATCGCGGCCGAGCCCCCATAATTTGTGGGAGACAACAAGGGGTCCAATACGTTTCTCTTTCTTATGGTTTATTTAACATTAAACAAAAATTAATTATAAAGGTAGTTTTTAACAAATAAGTTTGACGATGATATGCAGAAGGTAACGCCTGCTCGCGCACCTCTCGCCTTTTTTCTTCTCTCTCTAATGTCCAAGAGTTTTTGTTTCTCTTCCACTAATTCACAAGTTTCAGTTCGTGTTTTAGCTGCGCCTGCGCGCGAAGACTGCCTTGCTTTTGGCTGCATGCCATATATATATATACGCTGGTGTGCAAAAATTAAGGACGAAGTCGAAAAATTAGCATATCAGCTGAACGAAGAGGCAGAGCGGACAGAAAGACCAATCAGGAGATTAAGTAAGGTGATGTACGGTAGCACATGCGCAGATATGCAGGTAGACGTAATGGGGGAGTGTCTGAGTTGTATAAAGCATGTTGTCAGTGTAAGATCAGTATTTCTGGCAAAGAGATTGCACGCCGTATAGCAGTTAAAATCACACCGAGTTGCTGCCTCAGCGAGAAATGGCGAATAATCAATCTGTTAGACGACATCTGGATGCTTTTACCCGAGGTCGAATCATTGGGAAGTTGGAGGAAGGCCGCAGTGTGACAAGTGTGGCTGCAGAGTTCGAATTGCTCACAGCATCGTTTCAATGACTTTGGAGACAATTTCAAACTACAGGAACAGCTATCCGGGGGTTCAGTAGTGGTCGTCCACGAGGAACCACACCCGCAGATGACCGGTACATTGTCTTACAGGCCAGAAGAAACAGGCGGCCGACAGCGGTAGAAATCGCTAGACACACGACACAGGCGACTGGACGACCGATATCGCGTTTTACCGTGGTCAGAAGACTGCACGGTGGTGGTCTGTTTGCACGACGCCCTGTACGGTGTGTACCTTTAACGCCTGCCCATCGGAGAGAAGGCGTTCTCTGTGGTGCCGGGAACACCGGAATTGGAGAGACAAAGAATGGGGACGCGTACTCTTTACAGATGAGAGCAGATTCAGTTTGAGTAGCTATTCTCATCGCATTCTCATCTGGAGACAGCGGGGAAGCCGCAATCATCCCTCGAACATCATTGAAAAGGACAGGTATAGAGGTCGCGGTGTTCTCGTTTGGGGAGGCATCATGCTTGGTAGTCGTACAGACCTTCACATCTTCGACGCAGGTTCTGTCAACAGGACCCGTTATTGTAACGAGATTCTTCTTCCATATGTGCGTCTTTTTAGAGGCGCTATGGGTCTGCAGTTCCTTTTCATGGACGACAATGCACCATGTCATCGCACAGTAGCTGCCGAACAGCTCTTAGAGAGTGATGATATTGAACGTATGGATTGGCCGGCACGATCTCCGGATCTCAATCCTATCGAGCATGTATGGGATTTTCTAGGCAGACGCTTGGAAGCTCGTACCTTACCACCAGTAACGATTCGGGAGCTTCGATTGGCGCTGCAAGGCGAATGGGCAGCAATGCCTCAACAACTCATTGACACCCTCATTCTCAGCATGGGCAGACGCTGTGAAACCTGCCTAGCAGTCAGGGGAGATCATATCCTCTGCTAAAGACCGGATGTTTCTTGCTGGACACCCATCACAGGGATGTTTCGGCCTTCAGTCGCATTGCGCTCCATGCTACTTTTTCAATAAAGCTTCTTTTTATCCCTCTGATTTCTCTTTTAGTAAGTGTTGTTTACATTACACATGTCCTTACGTATTGGGGGTCTTACGGTATTAAATGTGTTGATTTGGAAAGCTTTTGTACAAAGTTATATTGAAAAAACCGTCTCGTCCTTAATTTTTGCATACCAGTGTATATCATATATATAACTTTTAATAATCTTTAGATGAGAGACAGAAATGACTTGAATATTAAAGATAAAAGAATCCCACAGATGTTTGAAACTTACAATATGGATGCTGTAAGGAACAGCTGCCTGCACCTGGCAAAAGGTCGAATAAGAGACGATATAGAGAAAAGGATCTGGCAACGACGGAGGAGAAAAAGGGGAACGGGAGAGAAGAGAGAGTGACGGAAAAAGCCGGGCTGGTGAAAAGTAGACACGGCTGAACGATGTATCGTAATCCTGTAATATCGTAATATATTCTTGATTTTAAGAAATGTCCCATATAAGGTATGGAATAAACAGTGGGACCAAATCCTGTCTGCAATTATTTTCTTGTCACAATTCGAGCACGGTCGGAAAAGAACTCACGAGTTTACACTGGTGTCAGAAGTGGGATGCAATGGAGCAGAATTTAAATGAACAAAAAATATTTCAAATTGATCGGTGTTCGTACTACATAATTGTGAACAAGGTTCTAGTGGACATTCAGTTTGAAAGAAAAATTTTAACAAGGAAATAGAACCCTGCAGTGTATCTTCAAGTTGATGACCACGTGCATCCCGGGAATTCTCTTGCAGCAGTTTCAAGTGAAAAATCATGATCTTCATACAGAAATTTGCTATCACTTGCCGAGTTGGGCTATGGAATAAACAGATGCCGTCTTTTTCTTCAGTTTCTGATGAATGGAGTCGGGATCTGAAAAGTGTTCAAGTACAGAAACAGCGTGCATGTCGAGGTAAGTGGCTATTGTTCCCCTAAGTTAAAATATTGTGTGAATATTTAAAAAAGTAATGGGATGCAGTCATATTTAATTTGTTTTTTTTAAAAATAAAATAGAAAAAGCAGATATATCTGAAAAAAGAAAATTTCATTGGTTTATTGCAATATTCTATGTTGTTGGATTATTGTGTAGATGAAATAAGAAAATTGTGTACTTGTTTTACCTGGAAATGATAGGGTATCATTTTAAATGTTGTAAAATATGGTATTTAGAGTTCTAGTGTTAAACTATAATTTCTTTTTTATCATCATTCTTTACTGTTTTGAAGTTGTCTCAAAAATTAAAATCTGGGTATAGAAAGTGTTTTGCATAACAATTCAGTTTGCAGAATTTTTTTAAAAAAAGAATTAGATTAATTTATCTTGAAATAATGGTTGCGAAAAATGTATGTTTGAGTGGGTGAAAAATATCCATTAAAAAAAATGTGTATATGTATTTCAAGTAGACGGACTTCCTGTTAAAATGTTGTAAATAAGAGATTTTGTAGGTTATTTATGACTCAGAATATGGAATGTTTTTTTTTTGAATATTATATGATAGTTTTTCATTTTAAGTAAAAGTGTTGCAATTTGTCAGTTAGTTGATAGTTTAATGCAATCTGAGGTTATTTCCTTTGCTCGTAATTTAGGATGTATATGTATATTGGTTTTTTGTTTCCTGCATAAGATTCTTCTTTTAATTAAAAAAAAGAAACTAAGAGTAGATTTATGATTTGAGAAATAATTCTATGGTAATGTAGTTAAAGTATGTTGTTAATTGTGTTTTTTTTTTGAAAAAGGTTCTGCGTTCTGATTAATAACAAATAACTGTGTCGCATATAAGTTTTATTGTAAACATATTTCGTATTGTGTTTCTGGAATTTGAGTACTCTTAGAAAAAAACGAGTGTATTATTTTTTTGCTTGTTAAGTATATAGTACTAGGTCATTTAAGTGTTTGTAGTTAAATTTGTCAGAAGGTAATTTGGCATTAGGTTTAGCTTGATTAAAAATGGCATTTCTCATTAGAAGTAAGAAAATTGACTTAATTCAATTAGCGCCGGACTTAGATGAGTCACCTGATCCGTCTATGTCTAAAATTGTTTTAAGGGATTTAATAATCTCTAGTAAATATTACAAGGAGGAAGAGGCAAAAGAGTTATTGGCTGTTATTGCAGCCGAAAGATTAGAGACAGAACAGCAGCAAAAACTAGAACAACAAGAACAATTATCAATTGAAAAATTACGCTTGTTATCTAGGAACGCTAATCAGAGTGCTACTCAAAATAATGGTCAAACCTCACGTGTGAGATCTTTAGATGAAATAGTTAAAATGGTTAGGCTCTTAACTGTAAAGGTACCCAATAAATCAGACGGGTGGGACTATTTCTTTTCTAGTCTTGAAAAGGCTTTCGCTAGTGAAATGGTTAGCGACGAGTTAAAACCGAAGGTTTTGTTATGCATGTTAGGAGACAAAGTGTCAAACTTATTAGTTAACCTAGGCGAAGAAGAATTAAAAGATTACGAATCTTTAAAACAGGTGGTGCTCAAGGAGTATGAACCATCACCAAAAATATGTTTAGAAAATTTTAGAAAAGCCAAACGTAACTCTGACGAAACTTTCTCTCAGTTTGCGTCCCGTTTAACATCGATGTGGTTATATTAATGTAAGTTAAGAGAAGCGAATGATTTCGAGTCAGTTAATCAACTGATCGTAGCAGATAAAATGTTTGAAATGTTGGATTCTGAGACGGCGACCCATATTGGTGTGCTCCAAGGGGAAGAATGGTACAAACCCAGGAACTTGGGCAAACAATGTGATATATTTTATGCTTCCAAAGGGAAATCCTACGATGAACCTGAGAGAGCTAAATGGAATGATAGTGAAAAGAGAAGTTTTAATGGTAGTTGGGGTAAACAGCCATTTGGGGAGAAAAAGTCAGATAATTTTTCTTCTAGGAAAAACTTTGATAAAGGTAAAGTAACTGAAATTAAAAAATTCGCTTGTTTCACCTGTGGATCAGATAAACATTTTAAGCGGGATTGTCCGAAAAACAAAGAGGTAGATAATAAAAGACTTAATGTGAATAAGGTGTCAACAGAAGGGACAGAATTGGTAGATGGAACGGTAGCTGCTAGAGTTGATTTGCTAGGTAAAGTCATTCCTAGGAAGGCTATTGAAGACAAATTAAGTAAATTAGTGAAAACATCTATCAGTGTAGATGGGAAGTTAGTCCATGCGTTATTAGATTCTGGTACGGAAATTACTGTTATCAAGAAAGACTTAGTTCCTGGAATATCGGTTGAAGGAGCTTCCACGATTTATTTGAAAGGTATTTTCGGTCCAGCGGTTAAATGTCCTTTAGTATATGTTCAATTGGTCTTGCTACCGGTGGCCAGGTTAATGTGGTTCACCAGCAAGTGTTATGTGCTTTGGCAGAAGTTTTGGTAGAAGACGTGTTGCTTCCACCAGAGGTTTTGGATATGTTGGGAGGAGCCCAGAGTGAAGAGAATTCACTGGCTCAAAGCTCTCAGGACCTGAGGGTTGACTCAGGAAATGTAGATGAAACCGAGGTTTCATTGGGTATTCTGCCAGAGAAAGCACAGGAGCACATTGAGGATTCTCAAAGGAATATTACTTCATGTCGGAATGAAGTGGGAACATTGGTACTAAGGATGAGGAGGTGACCGCTGAGATGGATAAAGGAAGCATGGTGGCTGATAGTTTTCGTTCGAACAGGAGTGTTGTGCCGAGTTAGCATTGGTTTGGAAGTATGCTAAGGAAGGCAAAGGAAACTACTATGAAGTAGATGGATATCTATTTCGTAGGGATAAAATACTCGGGGAGAGTATTGGGCAGCTGGTAATTCCGAAGTGCAGAAGAACTGAGGTGTTGAAACTAGCGCATACTTCCGTGTTCAGTAGTCACATGGGTCCCAAGAAGACGCTTGAACGAATAAAGTATTCTTTCTCTTGGGAGGGTCTGAGGGCCGATGTGAAGAAATTTTGTGAGTCATGTAAAGAATGTCAGCTCACTCGATCGGTTAGGATTAAAGACCGATCATCCAGTACACCTGTGGCAAGGCCTGAATTGCCATTTGAGGTGGGGAATATGGATCTGATAGGTCCAATTGATCCGCCAAGCTTAAAGGGACATAAATATATTTTATGCCTGGTTGATCAGCACACTAGGTGGGGCGAGGCTGTGCCGTTGACTAGTCTCAGTGCGAAGGTAACCTGTGAAGCTTGGTTAAACATATTTTCGAGAACCGAGATTTATCTTTTGTCGAAAAGGGAAGGTTTTGTAGAAAAGAATAGCGCAGTATCGTGGGTCACGGTACTGGATTTGTGGAAGTGGTATTTCTGTCGTTCTCTCACGAAGAATTATGCCGCATGCTTTATGTCGTTTGGAATTTGCATGACTAAAAAAGTGAGGTTTAAGATTGAATACACTTCTTATGGATGTAATTTAACGGCTCAGGTTTTAAGAATGTTAGAGCAGTTTGTTATATCTCGAATAGTCGATATAGACCTTCTGATGCAAATTTGGAAAAATCGTGTAAAGCGAATTAACTTTGTATTAGGATGGGTTGGGTGTCATACTGGCCAAAAGGCAAATTAGAGCCGTAGGAAAGTTTACTGTGTACTTAATATAGATTTAGTGAACTCATTGAGCATTCATTCATGAGTTAATGAAATAAACATTATCTAGATTAAGATAAAAACTGTAATGTATATATTTAGTGTTGTTTTTTTTGTATAATGTGTTTTCCATGTATCTGTTTGCAATCCCATTACAGTTTAGATCTTTCTGGGAACATAGTCACTTATTTCAATTGGGTGAACTATTCATATTATTTCATGTGTTTGTATTAAGGAACTTTCACTAGAACAATCATCAAGACTTTTGACTGTTGCAATTATTGTGTGTTCTGTTTGTGGATTTTCTGTGTCACGGTTTGTGAATTTTCTGTTCCTGGTGTCTGATATGGTAAAATCAGCCACAAGGGGCAAATTTTACTCTTAGGTGGAGCGTGTAAGGAACAGCTGCCTGCACCTGGCAACAGGTCGAACGAGAGACGATATAGAGAAAAGGATCTGGCAACGACGGAGGAGAAAAAGGGGAACGGGAGAGAAGAGAGAGTGACGGAAAAAGCCGATCTGGTGAAAAGTAGACACTGCTGAACGATGTATCGTAATCCTGTAATATCGTAATATATTCTTGATTTTAAGAAATGTCCCATATAAGGTATGGAATAAACAGTGGGACCAAATCCTGTCTGCAATTACTTTCTTGTCACAATTCGAGCACGGTCGGAAAAGAACTCACGAGTTTACAGATGCTATAGTATTATAAACCATGCCAACTAAGGATAGTTTTTTTATTTTATATAAAAGAGAAGTCTGACCAGTGTTGTAGCTATCTAACCATCTCTCTTCCTGTTTATAATACTGGGCAAAATACTCTTGAAAATAATAGATAGAAGTTCTAAATTCAATACAAGAAAAAGTTAACTTAAAGATGCATACAAAAATGCTTAGATCACGATGAATCAGTGAACCATAAACAAGTTATTGCCAGATTCATGATCCAAATACAGATTCAAGACTATTTTAAGAATCAAATTGCCCCTTGTGGGGTGTAGGCCTCACGTTGAGAAATACTGGTCTACACTATAATACTAAAATAAAATATAATACACTGAAATAAAATTATTGAAATATATTATTTTTAAGAGTTACCTTCACGACATTTATGAATCGAATATTTTGATATAATTAAGTGTAGATAACATCCTGAAGAATGAATGCTATGCAGAATGCTACCGAATTCTCCCGACAAATTCAGAGGGGTGATAATAGGCAGTATGGGGATAACAAGTCACTGTAGAACACAAGGTCGCAAACCACGTTTAGACGATGAAAATCCCGATAGTTTTAGCCATCGCGAGGACATAGAGCCAGAAGAGGGGAGTGGCGAAATGAATGTGGAGATTTGAAGCCCTCTTGTAATGTTGAAAAAACATGCACGTATGCAAATTTCTCACCCGTCTGGGAAGAATAAAAGAGGCAGGCAAATAGTTATAGATGGGTGTTGCATAAAGTGCGGGTGTTAAACTACATATGGTAACAATATTAGATTACACCAGCGAAGAACCTCCTCCTACATATTTCAGGAGGTAGATTGGATGCGGCGGACTTATTCATCGGTCTCCATACTCCCCGGACCTCAATATGTTGGATTTCTTCTCCTGGGGCATCCTAAAATCACTTATATATGAGATACCGGTGGCTATAGGGGAGGATCTCACAGCACAATTCGTTGTCGCTTTAACTGGCATTGCCAACAGCCGCCTATTACGTGTGCTGCTCTTGACGTCCACCCATCGATGCCTCCGTTTGGAGTGGTGCCACGCACGAGGAAACTGGACTGCAGCGGAATGAAACCAGGTCTTCTTTAGCGACGAATCCAGATTTAATCTCAGCGGTGATGACAATCGTGTTCGTGTGTGGAGACCCCGTGGTGAACGCCTCAATCCTGCCTTTGCTTTACAGCGACACACCACTCTCACAGCTGTTGTGATGGTATGGGGTGCCATTGCCTACAATACACGGTCATGCCTAGTATTGATCCATGGCATCATGACAGACAAGCGGTATGTCCATGACCTCCTGCAACCACATGTGTTGCCACTCATGCAACGGCTCCCAGGAGCCTTTTTCAACAAGACAATGCTCGGTGTCACACGGCAAGGCTGTCATAAGACTGTCTCTGCACTGTTACTACCCTTACTTGGCCAGCCCGATCCCGAGATTTGTCTCCAATCAAGCATATCTTGAATCATTTGGGAAGACGAGTTGGGCATCCCAAGAGTTTGAACGAACTAGAGGCAAGGTTACAGCAAATATGGAACGAAATGTTTCAAGGCATCATACAGAACTTGTATGTCCCAATGCTCGATCGTATCGCATCGTGCATTCGCGCTAGAGGGGGTTCAACAGGTTATTAAATTCTCCGTTCTTTTGCCTTTTTCTCTGAAATAAATAATCCTTCTTTGATTTTCTAATCATTTACTTACATTAAAGTAGTCATTACGTTTGTAAAATTTCGTTTCATTTCGACGCCTCCTTCTTAGTGTGCTAATTTTTTTGTCCATGAGTGTATATTATTGAGTCCAAACTTGAGATGGCTTACCAAACATAGTCATAATATTGAGAATTTTTTTAATACCTATCATCAGTAATGCTAGTTGCCAGAGAAGCTTCTCTAATCTAAAATTAATCAAAAATTGTCTCAGATTGACAATGCCAATGTTAAGGTTAACAAATTTAGCTATTCTGGCAATTGAACAGGACATACATATTGATATAGACAATTGTATAAAATACTTTCCTATAAAAAACACGAAAAGTGCATTTTTAATCAATAAAAAAAATTTAAAGCTGCTTTTTTTTTTTTTTACTTTTACTAATTTTCTTGACTAATAATTAAAATAGAGAGGTCACAAATTTCCCGTCGGCTTCAGACGGCGGAAGCACTTTGCTACGTCACTGACGACTAATAATCTCAAAAACCTAACCACAAACCGGCTCGATCGGTGGCCGCATTTCGACTAAATGAATTAATGAATAAATGATTGTTTATGGTAATAGGCCTAGACGTATGCATGGACAACTGTCATCACATAATAATACAGTCTTATCACTTTTGTCAGTTGGTATGCAGTTTGAAATTCCCCGTTTTTCGGAGAATGTGTTCGAGAATAATATTTGACCATAAAAATTGCCCGGATCATGATCTTAAGACAGTACCGAGAAGGAAAAGTTGCCACCAAATTTAGCTCTATTCTGGCTAAATTTGGTAAAGTGAGGCCCAGTTGGAACCTGCCTTTAGACGTCTCTGATCGTCAGGGAGACACCGGGAATTCTTGAATGAGCCCGACAATACTTTGTCCATCGGCGTTGGCTGTGCTATTACTTACGCAGCCGCAACTTCGAACAATTTCTGACTTCGAAACCGACTTGTGAACTTGCTTTAGGTTTAATGAATGTATTTCTTACCTCTTATCGCCACTTTTCATTCCACTCGACATCCCACCATTCATAACTGTTTGTGCGAATTACTCCGACTAAATGTGGTAATCGATCTATGGTGATTTGTCGTCCCAATACTGTCTACAACCACCCCTCTGAATTTTTCGGTCGAATTCGTATATTCTTTAATGATTTCAAAGTATTAATCTATAAATAAGAATTCAATCCATATATCCTTGCGTATATAAATATTTAAAGAAAATGCACACTTTTCTCAGTATCTTCAAGGGATAAAACAAACCAAAATATTGCGTTGGAACATCAAATCTACTTCATTATCGTTTTTTTTTTAAATCAGAATTGTTTTTTCAGAAAAAAATTACTATCAAAGATTAAAGCAATAAATGTTAGGGTTTTGCAAATGCCAAACTTACATTATCTAACAGTGGAATAATGGTACACAGTGATAAAAAATAATACAGCGATTATTCTTTTTTTAATTGCATTTCGAAAGTAGCTTTGAAATCCTTCTTCAAATTGTAATGAATTAGGAGAAGAGAAAACGCTGAAACATCTTTATAAGAAAGGTAAAAAGCATCCATTCCAAGTAAATAGATGACTTACAAAAATGGCGATACACAAGTCAGCTGTAAAAAGTTTTCCTTCATAAAACTACGCTTGCTATGAATCATGCCGAATATTTGCTCGGTAGTGTTTATCTTGGAACAAATGCACTTTTGTGAAATGTCACAACAAGTTTGGCGTGTATGTAAACATATAAGGACACGTGTTTCGCCACAGCTCAGTCAACTTGACCACACAGCCGATGGAAAATGAAAATAACAACGCCTGTCTTTCTGAGACGTCTCTGATCTTCAGCATAATCAGTAGTACAAGGTCGAGTCAAGTGTAAATGCTTCGTGTACTCAGCTGAGATAAGTTTTAATTAAAAAAATGTTGTTTATATTTGTTCGAATCATCTTTACAACGAATGAATAGCTTTTTAATTTTTGGAAGGAAATCTGTATATTAAATTATCACATCTATATAAAACTACAGTCACGAGAAACCGTTTATATATATATACATGTGTGAGTCCGAATAAAGACTTCGAATAAAAATCAGACTCTTCAGAAGTCGGGATTTTAAATTGGCGAGGTGGTTGTCTAGGGGTAAGTATTAAAGAATTAGTGATGAATTAATTGAATCAAAGTCATTTAAACGCAGATACTTCATTTAAGTAAAAAAGAATTTATTTCAAGTTAAAGGGGAATATTTACAAAGGGAAAGAGACATGCAGAAATTAGATTAATTGAAAGTTGAGTTATACCTTTAGAAGACGGGGAAATTAATTACCTTTCTCATGCTTGGACGCTTGGACTGGTGCTGCCACGCAGGGCGCGGAAATGCGGTAAAGACGTGACGTGTTGAACAAGCAGTGGTTAGTAGGCCTCTGCCGAAAAATTATTCAAGCCGGCGCTGCTTCGGAGTGCGGTAATAAACAAAATTAACATTAATAGTCCTCTGAAAAGGATATGACTCAACTTTTTACAAAATGGTTTCAAACGGAAAATTCTACAAAATCACCCTCTCCTGACAGAGCTAGTCTCTCAGCTCTTACAGAATGTTGAGAGCTAAAGTACTTTAAATACAAACTATTTTTAGTTACAACTATAAATTTGATGATTATTGGAATTGTGGATGGAATGAAGACAAATAATACGGTTCTTAAAGATAATAAAATAAAATATTACAGATGAAAAGATGTATACCTAATATTCACAATTCCGGACCTAAAATAAAGCATATAAAAAGAAAATATTTTATATTGTGATCTACAATTAACTAAAACATGAGAAAAAAAATCCTTCGTATCAATAGAAAGATAAAGAATAATACGAAAATACAATAAATGTTACAAGTGAATATAAAATGATTAATGGAAACGAGTGTGTTACCATAGAACATCTATTAATTTCTCAAGAGGGATATAGTATGAGAAAAATTAAAAATAATAACTAATACAAAAAAAAATTCAATTAAGCATAAAAATGTTTCATCAAATCAGCTGAGGTGGTGGTTGAGTTCGGTCCTTCGTGCTAAACAACCTTTTCCACTTCATAACTATCCTTAGAATTCACTTTCGTTACTTTGTAAGGGCCTAAGAACTTTGGTCTTAGTTTCAGTCCAACTCCAAATTGGGTTCTTTGGATGGCTACTAAATCACCTTCTTTGTATAACGAAGCTTTCTTTCTTCTTCTGTTATACGTCTTTCTATTCTCAGATTGTAGGGTTTCAATGTTCTATTTTTACATCGTTTCTTAAAAATTCGCGTTGTTCTAGCAATTCTTTCGCCATTTCTTCTAGCAGTAGGTCTTTGATTAGGATGTCTTCCTTGTTACGCATTTTGGTTCCCACTAATAGTTCGAATGGTGTCCTTTTTGTACTGCGACATATAGTGCTGTTTAGTATTTTCTGTAATCTGTCGACGTATTTGTACCATTTCGTTGAGTCGTCTAATGATAGCTTGGTGAGAACTGGAATCACAGTTCGATGAATTCGTTCAACTTGTCCGTTTCCTCGAGGAACACCTGTCGCTATTTGTAGATGTTGAATGTTCTCTTCATCACAGTAGTCGTTGAATAATTTTGAAGTGAACGCTGAACCTCTATCAGAGATAATTCTGATGGGATTACCAAAGGTTTTCTGCTGTTGTTTTAGCTTTTTCGGGGCACTTTCAGCAGACACAGTTTTGACGGGATATAGCCAAGTAAATTTGGTAAATGCGTCTACTACGGTGAAAATATGTTGATAACTTTTATTTGTGGAGGGTAAAGGACTAATGAAGTCAACATGGTACGTACTTAGAGGAATGCTTTCCTTAGAAATAGGATTCAAAAACCCTTCCTTTTTGCCAGTTTTCTTATTAGCTAAGATACATGGAACGCAATTAACTATTACTTTTTTAATGACGTTGGTTAAATTTGGGATAAAAAATTCCTGTTTCACAATTTCTTCTGTTTTTCCTACTGAGAAATGACCATTTTCGTGAATCAATTTAATTAGTTCAGCTTCCATTGCTTTAAAGGTTACGATTAATTTTCGACCATTTAAGTATTTGTAGAGTATACCGTTTCGCTCAAAAATCTCTTTGGATTCTTGCTTCTCTAGAAGCGATTTCAATGTTTGGATGTTGTCATCTTCCTCTTGTGCTGTTTTAAGCTTTGAAGTTAATGTATCATTGCATACTATCATTACGGGATATCGGCTAAGAGCATCAAACATGCTTGATACGACTTTCAGCTCTGTGCTCGATTTTATAATTGAATTCTTCTAATCGAAGCGCCCATCTGGCTATGCGAGTAATTAGCTCCTTTTTTGCATAGTCTTCTGAAATGCTGAACAATCAGTTACTATTTTAAAGTGTTGTCCTAAAAGATAAACACGAAACTTCTTTAATGCGTTGATAATTGCTAGTACCTCTAGTTCGTAGCTGTCATACTTTTATTCTGTGGAAATGTCTTCTTCGACATGTAGTACACGGGATGTAACTTTCCATCTTCTGCTTCTTGTAACAAAATTGCACCGAACCCTTGTTTACAAGCGTCTGTATGAAGTTCTGTTTTTCTTCCATACTTGTAAATGTGCAAGATTGGGCCTTCGGACATGATTTTCTTCAATTTTTCAAATGCTTCTTTTGTTGAGCGCCCCCCAAAAAAAAACAAAGAGATTTTCTTTTCTTGTTAAATCGCTAAGTGGTTTACCTATCTTTGAATAATCTTTGATGTACTTGCGGAAATACCCAGTTAAACCAAGAAAACTTTATACTTGTTTTATTGTTGTTGGTTGTGGAAATTTTCGGACTGCTAGAGTCTTCGTGAGAGATGGTTTAATAGTTCCGCTTTCTACAATGTGACCTAGAAATTCAATTTTCTTTTTTAAGAATCGGCACTTCTTGAACTTAATTTCTAATCCATGTATCTTTGCGACATCGAAAATAATTTTAAGTTTTTCTAGACCTTCCTGTTCGTTTTTCGCTGGAATGACGAAATCATCTAAATAACTGATTACAATTCCTTTCCGAGTAAGATCTCTAAATATACTTGATACGTAGCGTTGGAAAACTCCTGGACTTGTGCTTGGTCCAAAAGGAACTTTGTTGAATTCAAATTGTGCGTCTGGGACGATAAAGGATGTATACTTTCTGCAATCTTCGTCAACATCGATGTGAAAGAAACCTTTGCGCAAATCTAATGTAGAATATACCTTTGCTTCTTGCAAAGTGACCAAAACATCTTCGATGAGAGGTAGCGGAAATTTATCTTTCACAAGCTTCTGAATCAATTTTCTGTAGTCAATGCACATTCTCGAAGATCCATCTTTCTTTTTTATCATTACGATTGGACTTGCATATTCCGAAGAACTCGGACGTATAATGCCTTCGTTGAGCCATTCTTCTATCTGTTTGTTTACTTCTTGTCTTTTTGTGAAATCTAGTCAACGAGGGGGTTGACAGACTGGTTCTTCGTCTTTTAGAATATTTCTCATTGTGACGTCGGTAGATGCTGTTTTTTCTGGCTTGTAGCCTTTAATTAACTTTTCAAGTTCCTTCTTGATTTAACGATTTTCAACATGACGCAGGTCTAGTTCTTTTTGAAGATTTTCAGCAGATATTTGCATAAGCTGTGCATGATTCTCATATTTGTTGAATTTAACTCCTTCTTTAGTGAAACTTATCGATGCTTGTTCCAAAACATCTGATCCAATAACTGCTTCGAATTTTAATTTATCAGCAGGTACAACATGCCAAGTTAACGAGTAATTTTCATTATCTATTTCGAACTCATGTTCAAAGGAACCGATAGTTGTCACTTGTGCTTCATCAATACCTGGGAGAAGCATCTTGTTCTTCGATAATTTTGTTGGATCCATTATTCTTCTGCTTGTGTTTTCTCGAAGCAAACTTACGGTACTACCACTGTCTATGAGCGCCGTGATTTTCACCTTTCCAAAACATACCTCTTTAGTACGTAAACCTTCCTTAACGATGAGTGTGCAAGTTTCTTTTGGAGGTTCTTTGAATTTCTGTGATTTTGAATAGCTCGTCTGAGCATGCTTGGAAGCATTGTGATTTGAGTGTTTCTCGTAATTTTTGTTGTAATACCCTTTCTGCGCGCTGTCTTGATATCTTTGAACAGATTCGTGCTTGGTAACAGGAGCTTCGTAATGTTTGTTGTAAGTCGTTGACGCTGGAAACTTCTTATCTTTCCTGTTATACTCGAATTTTCCCGGTGCTTCATATCTGCGATTCTTTTCTGTGGAATTGAATTCTTGTTTCTTCACAAATGGACTGCTAGATTTTTCTTTCAGAGTCCTCTTAAAGTCTTCGAATTCTTCTAGTTTTTCTGCTAACTGAACAGGGGAGTTTATATTTGCCCAATCATCAAGCTAATATTCCTTAAATTCAAAAGGCGTTTTTCGTTTTAGTTGATCTGTTATGATTAGATCTGATAATTTGTCGAAAGTATCTATCTTCAATCCATCTATCCATCCGTTGAAGTAAGTGGTTAACTCATGGTAAAAATCAATCCATGTTCTTTCAGGTGCTTTTTGGTGAGTGACAAATAGTTGTCGAAACTTTTCTGGAGTTAGTTTAAAGCGTTTCAGCAGTAAATCTTTAACGTGTTCGTAAGAGTTGGCTTTATCGTCAGGCTCTCTCGCTATGTGATGTGAGATACTTCCGTCGGTAACAAGCCTAACAGATGAGAAACCCAGTTTTCTTGATCAATATTCAATCTCTGCGCTTGACGTTCAAATAATTTTAGATAAAGACTGATGTCTTCTTTCAAATCAAAACGATGTATAAACTTTGAAACTTCTTCGACGAGAAATTTAGTATCACTTTCTTTGGATGTATCAGCACCTAACTTGGATTGTGTTTGGATCTTTAACTTTTCCAACTCAAATTCATCCTTGCGTTTTTGCTCATCTAACCTCAATTGTTCGAAGCGTAATTTTTCTTCTTGCTCTTCTTGCTTTTTCGCCTTGGCTTTGCGATCCTCAACAATCGTTGAATGTATGTTTTTGGTCAGTTCTTCGTCATAATTTTCACTACCAATAATTAGATCTTTGAGTGTAGTTTTGGTCATAGATTTATCGAACTCTAAATTTAATTCCGTGACTAAGACAAATAAATCTTCGCGTCGACCTTTGCCAAGATACGCCATTTTAAAATTTAACTTTAATTTTAGATAGGAACCAAAGGAATAAACAAAATTGTCACGCGTTCAAACAAAAAAAAATGATGTTGCTATAGGCAAATCTCGTTTTCATTTACAAAAATTCTCAAGTTAAAATGATATTGCATCAAAATACACTAAATATACATTTAAACATTCAAATTTTATTCATTTAGAAATGTTTTAAACCAGTAACGTGTAAAGACAACAGTGCGAGCTAAAGTACGTAAAGCTTAATTTGAAATAGTCAGATTATTAATTTCAACTAAAAATAAAACTTTTTTTAAAACCATTTAATATATCAGTTATCTCATTTCGTTATAATAAATGCAAAAAGAATTTGAAAGAAAAAATAAATTAATATAAATGTTGTTTAGAAACTGTGATTAAATTTATTGTGATATGAAAAAGAATTTAATAATTTAAAGTTCTTTACTGAAAAAAGCAAACAATTAGAAGTTAGTCACTTTAAGAAAAATCTCATATATATTTTTTTATTACACCAATAAAAATATAATCTTTTAGGATCTCATCAGCAAATTCTAAGAATAAACACACGTTTCAATAGAAAGCATAATAATTCTGTCAAAAATTAGCTCAAAATGCTTATATATTGAATGATAAAATACGCCATTAAAAATAAGATCATGTAGAACAATCTTTCATCAATTCTAAAAAATATAGCATAATTCTTTCAAAATATATTTCTCGAATACTCATAACAATAAATAATTACGAAACAGATGCGGGAGAAAGAAATGTTAAACTATATGAGCCATAGAAATTGCGATTGCATCGAAATTTTCGCTAGTTGACTCCTTTCAAGGTCAATGACGCAACCAAAGGAAACGAAAGCTTTTCGGACACACATGAAATGTAATTCAATTCGTTATTAAATGAGATACAAATAAACTTTAATATTACGTACGACTTCCTTAATATTTTAAAAGATATACTTGTAGAAAATTTTAATTGATACGGTTTCTATACACAAATAGAAAAATAGTATTTAAAAAAAACACACACATGATATTTAAAAATATAAATTACTTCATTAAACGGGCTACAACAATTTTTTTATAAGCAAAATGACGGTGGCTCACGTATTCTTTTAGATTTCTTTTCTCTTTCTTTTTCGAAGAACAACAAAAACACAGTACCTGATACAGTTGACGACGTGTTCACTGATGATCTTTTGAAGTTGTAAACTGCAGAATTAACGTGTTTTCGGTAACGTGTTGATGCTCTTGACTCCGGGAGTCGTTTTATTTTATTCACCTAAGAGTGACCGACGTTAGTATGTTATGAGAGGCAAAACGCGCGTTTTCGATTCAGTGCGTTTGTAATTTAGGCTTGCAGCCAAAAATGTTTTTTTCTTTTCAAAGAAAAAGAAGGTTAGGAGTTCATCAAACTAATTATTTAGAGAAGATTTTTGAAATCAAATCCCGGGCGATCCTTCAATTATTTCTGTGGGAGTCCGAATAAAATCTACGAATAAAAATCAGACTCTTCAGAAGTCGGGATTTTAAATTGGTGAGGTGGTTGTCTAGGGGTAAGTATTAAAAGATTAGTGGTGAATTAATTGAATCAAAGTCATTTAAACGCATATACTTCATTTAAATAAAAAAGAATTTATTTCAAGTTAAATGGGAAAATTTACAAGGGGAATAATTACAAAGGGAAAGAGACATGCAGAAATTAGATTAATTGAAAGTTGAGTTATACCTTTAGAAGACAGGGAAATTAATTACCTTTCTCATGCTTGGACTGAAATCGCGCTGGGCGTGAAATGCGCAAAAAACGTGACGTGTTGAACCGGCGGGGGTTAGTAGGCCTCTGCCAAAAAATTATTCAAGCCGGCGCTCCAAAAGCTCACCAGACGGCGCTGCTTCGGAATGCGGTAATAAACAAAATTGACATTAATAGTCCTCTGGAAAGGATATGACTCAACTTTTTACAAAATGGTTTCAAACGGAAAATCCTACATACATATATATATATTTCTCTCTCCCTCTCTCTCTATATGTATATTAGCTGGTATACCCGTTCTTTGTAAGGGTGAATTAAAAAATTAAACAACACAGATTGAAGGATAAAGAAGTTTTTAATGAGTTATTGTTACGTAAATTGCAACTTAAACAAACAAAAAAAAAGCTTTTTGCACATCTCAGATGAACAAAAAAACCATATTTGTTAAATTTTAACTCTGTAAGTCAAATAGCTGATAAAAAGGAGATTTTTTTTCCATTTATAACGCCCCATAACTCTCTTGTGGATCGATTTTTGAAAACACCTTCCTAAGCTGATCTCAGGTCAGCAAAAGTAACACATTGTTATACATTTTGTGTAATGAACTCTTAAAATAGTATAAATGATTTATATCTGGTTGTGTATTAGTTTAATATTACTTTCTGTTGTATTTATTTTATGTTAAATTTGTAACATTCGCAAGAAACGCATTCCTTACATTATAAGGGTAATTCTATAGAACCATAGCGAATTGTTGGGGATAGAGCCAGACTGACATGCCTTTTGGCGACCCTGTTGGCAACTGGGCGATTGATTGAACTGTGTAGAAGTTGATGTGCTGTAGCACCCCCTGGTGGGGAGCTGCAACAAAGAGAATAGCACAAAACCTTCTCCACAAAAATATACACATACAGGCCAATTTTCATAGTGATCGGTTGAACGGTGTTGGGGTGAGGAGATTTCTTATATACAAAAATCCATTTTAATTAATATGGATAGTAGGATATTTAATTTACATTTATCTTTTTTTCTTTATTATATATCAGAGGTGGCGAACCTGCGGCCTTCGTGACTTTCTTGTGTGGCCTTCATAAAAGGTGCTCTTGTAATAATTAATATTTAACTATAAAGATTACAAAAGTTTGCAAATCAATGGAATTAAATAAAGAATGGAATGAATATATGTATATTTCAATGACTGCTCGTGGGTTTTGAGATACGCTCACACACAAGAAGTTATAAAATAAAATTAATGTTTTAGTATAAAAAATATATACAAAGTATTTTAAAGCTGGAGATTACTTTTTACCGACTTATTTCAAGTTGTTTAGTGCAGAATAAATTTTAGACAGAAGAGAAAATGGAGTTGACGCGAGAATATTATCGAGCTATGATTTTAAAGTTGGATTAAATCAAGCGGAATGCTTTCAATGGCTGCAATTAGTGTTTGGCGATGAATCTCCATGTAGTTCTACGGTATTCAGATGGTTTAAAGAATTTTGCAGTGGTCACAATTCTCTTCAGGATGAAGAACGCGCACGAAAGCTATGGCCGGCAGTAATCCCTGATAATGTGTCTGCCATACGAAAAATGTTAATGGATGATAACCGCTGTACCTACCAAACGATACAGAAGGAACTTAACTTTGGATCCGCAGCCATATACAAAATTATTCATGTAGAATTACTTATGGAAAAAGTAGTTTGCCCTTAGGTTCCCCATAATCTAACTGAGCACCAAAAAGAGGAACGTGTCACAATCAGTAAAAAAAATCCCTTAAATTGTCAAAGAATGGTTGCCACCGAGTCATTTCAAAAATTGTAATGGATGATGAAACGTACATGCCATTTTATGACGTTCCAATACGTCAAGAAAGCAAAATATGGGTCTTTAAAGATGATCCCATGCCAACAATGGCGAAGAGCCAACGAGCAATAAAAAAGGTAATGTATGCCATTTTCTTCAGAAGTACGGGATTGATCAAAGCCATTAAGTTGGAAGAACAGAAGACAGTAACAGCAAAATGGTATATCACTAAATATCTTCCGGAAATTCTCGAAAAAGTTTTAATGTTAGGAGACTAATGTTTCACCATGACAGTGCATCTTCCCATACAGCCGGATTAACATCTGAGTTTCTTAAGCAAAAACAAATTAAAGTGATAGAGCATGCACCTTATTCTCCGGTTCTAGCTATATGGGACTTTTGGTTATTTACTAATCTAAAAAAGAATTTTCGTGGACGTCGTTTATATTCAGAAGAAGACATTGATGTGGCTATAAATGCGTTTTTCATCAATTCCAAGAAATGAATGGTTTCAGGCATTCTGTGGATAATTCGTATACAAAAGTGCATTGATGCTGAAGGAGACTACTTTGAACACTCCTAAAAATTTGTAAGTATAACTTTAAAAACCTAAGAGTATCTCAAAAATTTCAGATTGACTCTCGTATTAGGTCTGCGGGCTTGCCATTTACTAAACATGTTTCTTTTGTTCAGTAGAGCTCCAATAATGGGTTTTGTGATAATGGACTCAAGAGAGGGATACGGAGGACTAGAAAATATAATTATATTTCTGTTTTAGAAATTCCTGTTCCATTGTTTTTAATTTAAGAGGCGAAAACTCTAAGAAAGGTTTTCAACTCAGTCGAAATTACAATACTAAGACTTAAATATAAATAATTTAAAAACAATATATAGCAAGTCAACATGAAATACGTAGTGAAGAGAGAGCGTGGGGGGGCAAGAAATTGAAATCTTTTGAATTTTTGCAAGATCCATCATTGGTTTGGGACCCGCAAAAATTTCAGTACCCTTCAGTTGGCTCTGCCTCTTAAGGTATCCGAACACGTTCAGAGTAATTTTGACAAAATAACATATTTAAACATATAAAGTCTTTTTTTAGGATTCAATACCAATAAATACTAATATTTAATCAACAATATTTAAAATAAATTGCTGGAATTTCATAAAAATCACAATTATATGTGAAATTTTAGCAATATTTTTGTAAAACTTCAAAGCAGTTAAATAATAAACTTATATTAGTAAAAGAATTACCAAAACAATCTAGAGGCATTTATCTGCCTGTACTAAAATTTTAATGTTTTATTAAAATTTGAAACTTTAGAGATGATTGAGTAAACATTGTAAGAAAAATAGCGCCTTTATGAGATCCTTATTTAAATAACATGCCCCAACTCAAATAATATTCATACTATAAAAATATTTTAGTACATTCTCTAGAAAAATAGCATAAATATCAGGTGCAAAAGTTTTATAGAAATACATTTGTAATATTTTGTGTGATCAGACTCGCCATGATAGATTTCGAACAATTTAAATGCCCACTTCTGGTAGATCAAAGACCCACTTCCGGTTTTCTAACTTAATAAAATTGATTGTAACTTGGCCTCTAAGAAGCATAGAATCAAAACAAAGTATGTTTTGTAAAAGCCAAAATATAGATGTATTAAATAAAATAGAAAACAAAAATATCGGTCTAGTCGAATTTGGTCATTTTCAACGTGTTCAGATACCTTAATAGCTGACAAATCTAATCATGAACTTTTTAATCCAATAATGAATTTGTTTAGTGTTTTACATTCTTCACACGCAAAGAAGGACTTATCGTAGATAAAACAACCATATTACGAACAGGAGCTAAAATACCTAACATTCAAATTCAGAAAGTTAGGTATTTTAGTGGACATTTAGTTAGGTATAAAGTGGACAACCTATTTTACACTGTTACCACGTTCCAATTCTGCCGAGTCACACGATGATTTTAAGGTTCTGTTGAATTAAAAAATATACCATTATTCCAAATATAATGATGCAGTGAGTTCATCAGGTATTGTCTTCGTCATTTGACCATGACTCGACATTATGAGATTTCATACTTCTGGTTGTTAATGCACTTCTACAAGAAGAAATCCATTTTTTTAAAAGAAAATAAAAATCCCAATTTAAACCTATTGTTATACTCAGTAATCTTTGGCAATATTGGAATCCGTCGCTTGGTGCATCGGATGAGAAGCGTTTATTGAATATTGTTCGTTTGGTACATTGATATGAGTCACAAACTACAAGCAGTCCCTCGAATTGTGAACGGTTTGCAAATAACCATGCTCCAACTAAGCACTCATTGTGCTAAAGCAAAGATAAGGAAGTGAAACTTTTGAAGAAACTGTTTGCTTTAAATTGAATAGTACGATATTTAAGAAAACAACAAAGAGAGAAATAAGATATACAAGAGATAAATAGTAAAGTAAATATAAATAGAAACAACTCTCAATAGGCTGGGAATGTGATTCTTTATTCGGCTTCCTTACATTTTATGGAAAACATTTCTGTAGTTTTTTGTTCTTTTTTTCATTTCAGTTTTTCAAACCACACATTAAGTTTTGTTCTTATTTTCTCCGATGTTGGCTTCAAAATGAAATTAAGTGGTGTAACGATTTCCGCAACACAGCTGTGTATCGGCTTCTTTGTGGAAATAATCACCACACGTGCATTTCGCACCTGCAACTTTAGAATTACTGCGTGGTCCCGCCTTGGATCACTCCAGCAACCTTTGACACCACGAGGGACCCTTTTCCCGACTAACAGGATGTAACTGGAAGTTAAAGACACCAGTTGCTGATCCTCAAAGGAGAGAGAGAGAGAGAGAAAAGGGGATATGGTCTGACAACCTCTGTTGAGAGCGAACCCCAGAAGAAAACTCCTCTCTTACAAACCACATCATTTGAAATCTAATAATTTTTTAATAGGTTTAATAACTTCAAAGTATAATCTGTAAAAGATAAATATGACGTAAATAAACTAAATGTTTAAATTAATCAATATCAAGCGACCGTTACTTATCTCAAGTGTCGCAGCGTCACTTTCCCATATTACAGGTCGTGGTAGCCCAGTGGTTATGTCACAAACACGTGGAGGGGGGATCCTGGATAATTCTTGTTCAGCAATGTATGTGGCATATTTTTTTTACTTCCAATTGCTGATGTAACCCTCAGTAGTCTGGTGGTTATGGTCACGAAATCATGGCTGGAACGTCACGGATTCGAGCCCTGGAGTTCTGAAGAGATCCGCCCTGTAGAGGGGGCTGATGCACGTTAAATCTTTCGAGGTTCAAAGTTATTTGGTTGGCGTGGTGTGGCGGTTAGGTAAGGAGGAACCTCGTGTCACTTGTCTTGAGGTCCGTCGCCAATTGTCTTCGTGTCGCTTTCGAGTGCGTCGTTAACAAAACTCTCACTCCACATACTGCTGATTTATAATGATTGATATGTGCTACCAAATTATTGAAACATTGTTTTTAACACGCTTTTATAAGCTTCATTTGAACTTTTCTTCATTTGAGGAATCTTTGAACTCGAATTTTACTCATTTTAAGAGGTTAGATTGATTCGAAATTTTGCACAATTGCCAAGGACCGATGACAACACAATAATTTTATAATTTTGTTCCATTGTCCTGATCAGGATCCTCAGGAATAACGATTTCCAGATTTGATGACTAATTCTACATACCATTTAAAGATTTTGCAACAAATTCCTTATTTGGTGATTAAGAGATCAAGGTACAACACTGAAGCGAAAACATTCTGAGTTAATACAGATACAACAAACAAAAAAGTGTTCTTTATGTGAAAAAGTGGAGGGTGCGTAAGAAACTTCTTTTTTACCATATTATAAATAACTGCCCAGTTTTTCTGAAAATGAAAAAAAAAAAAACCTCAAGTATGTGTGAAAAAAATAATTTATATTCGAATTGCATTCAGACTTTAAGACTGTTTTTTTTAATTCTCTTGTCGGATCTAGGTAACGAAACATCATTCATTGCTTCATTTTACCAAAACAGCTGAGAATTGATTCAGAGGTCACCAGATTAAAAATAATTTCTCACAAACTCATCGATTCAAAACGTGTACTTTTATGTCTAATGCTCAAAAGGTTTCAGAGAGAATATCGAACTCTTTTTAGTAAAAAATATCCTTGACTTAACACCCTTTTCTGTATGAAATATTTCAAACTTAGCTCTTCCAAACTTCCTTCAATTGGCTCATCAGGCATTTTGCAAACCAGGTCGTATCGACGCATTGATAAGGTGCCAATAGGTATTCCAGTTTCTAAAAAATGACGTATTTAAGATTAATTCGTCAATGAATAAACCATAGCTTAAGAAACTAAAAAAACCCCAAGTTTTTATTGTAGATCGTACTAAAAAATGAAAAATAAATAACAGTTTAAAAAATCAATAAACACGCTTTTATGGTTGTTAAGAACAGTTGACTCCTTTCGCCGTCCAGAGACGGTGCCACGAACGGAACTTTTCTTCATTTTAGAAGTTTTGTGATTCGCGGGAAAATGGAATTCTATTCGTATTCGTGTGTGATGGAAGCATCGTTTTTTTGTGATTGTGTTGTGCATTCTTACATGTTACGGTGTGCGTGTGTATTTGCAAAATATATAGTTTTGACGAGTTATGCGTGTTTCTGACAGACTCATCTTAATACATATATTTTCTTCAAGCTTTTATAGGAAATGTACTTAGGTGTCCCAGCATGGAAGAAAGATCGCGGTAAGTCGAAATACATTCACCATCCAATTAACATAATTGATTCTAATGGAGTAACTTCATGGACAGACTGACGCCAGTAAGTAATCACGTGATTTCAACGTCAACAACTGCACGTGTGAATTCATAGCGTTGTTTTTTCTATATGTTTGTTGACGTCATTCTTGCTTCTTAATTTTATATAATTAAAAACATATGATATCATTGTATTTTTTGTATTATTTTAGAATATATATTTGTTAGGAAATAATCTTAAAAACTTTTTTATGTAATTTTTGTTTTATTCTAATTTATTTATCTAATTAGGCAATTGACTAGTGTTAGCTGGCATATTTATTTATCCTAGTTCGGTTGAATCCTAGCATTTATTTATAGTTCTTGGTACACTTAGGTATGACTCTTAGTTATTTTAGTTCTTAAATAATTTAGTAGTTATTTATTATATAGTTTTGCGCAAGAATGGTTGACAGTATAGAATTAAAACTACTTTTTTAAAATTGTATGACTATCGAATAAATTGATATCATTTCTTTAAAAAGAGCTTGCACCTATTATTGTACAACACAGTGTCAGTTAGGTGTGAATAATATAAAAAATGTCTGTTTGTAATTTTAATAAATAATTCAAAGTCAGGAGAAAATATTTATTCTGAATTTTTTCAATTTGATGATAATTTGTGGGAGGAATGTTTACAAAAATTAAAGAAATGTTTCTTTGATTTTTACCTTCCACACACAAATTATCGATTTCTAAATTATTTATAATTATTCTTTGCTGTTAAAATTTAATGTCATTTTTTTCTTTAAATTAAAATACAATATTCTTAAGGGGAATGAAACCATTACAAAAGGGGTAACAATTTTTAGAAATGATTACATTTAATTTGATATGTTATTATCTTATTTTTTTGAAGAACATATCAAACTTGCAAAAAAGTTTATTTCTTGAAGCCTGTGTACATAGAACATTAGTTAATATGAAAGTTTTAGATAAATGAAGAGAATTATCTTTTGGTAAAAGTGTTTTTTTTCCATCTTTTTTTTGAAATCTCAGTGGCTACTTAAGAAGTATTTGTTTATCCATGCTTTAACTACACTGGTGTGCAAACATTAAGGACGAGACGGTTTTTTCAATATAACTTTGTACAAAAGCTTTCCAAATCAACACATTTAATACCGTAAGACCCCCAAAGCGTAAGGACATGTGTAATGTAAGCAACACTTAATAAAAGAGAAATCAGAGGGATAAAAAGAAGCTTGATTGAAAAAGTAGCATGGAGCGCAATGCGACTGAAGGCCGAAACATCCCTGTGATGGGTGTCCAGCAAGAAACATCCGGTCTTTAGTAAGGGATATGATCTCCCCTGACTTCCAGGCAGGTTTCACAGCGTCTGCCCATGCTGAGAATGAGGGTGTCAATGAGTTGTTGAGGCATTGCTGCCCATTCGTCTTGCAGCGCCAATCGAAGCTCCCGAATCGTTACTGGTGGTAAGGTATGAGCTGCCAAGCGTCTGCCTAGAAAATCCCATACATGCTGTATAGGATTGAAATCCGGAGATCGTGCCGGCCAATCCATACGTTCAATATCCTCACTCTCTAAGAGCTGTTCGGCAGCTACTGTGCGATGACATGGTGTATTGTCGTCCATGAAAAGGAACTGCAGACCCATAGCGCCTCTAAAAAGACGCACATATGGAAGAAGAATCTCGTTACAATAACGGGTCCTGTTGACTGAACCTGCGTCGAAGATGTGAAGGTCTGTACGACTACCAAGCATGATGCCTCCCCAAACGAGAACACCGCGACCTCCATACCTGTCCCTTTCAATGATGTTTGAGGGATGATTGCGACTTCCCTGCTCTCTCCATATGAGTATGCGATGAGAATCGCTACTCAAACTGAATCTGCTCTCATCTGTAAAGAAAACTCGTCCCCATTCATTGTCTCTCCAATTCCGGTGTTCCCGGCACCACAGAGAACGCCTTCTCCGATGGGCAGGTGTTAAAGATACACACCGTACAGGGCGTCGTGCAAACAGACCACCACCGTGCAGTCTTCTGACCACGGTAAAATGCGATATCGGTCGTCCAGTCGCCTGTGTCGTGTGTCTTGCGATTTCTCCCGCTGTCTGCCGCCTGTTTCTTCTGGCCTGTAAGACAATGTACCGGTCATCTGCGGGTGTGGTTCCTCGTGGACGACCACTACTGAACCCCCGGATAGCTGTTCCTGTAGTTTTAAATTGTCTCCAAAGTCGTGAAACGATGCTGTGAGCAATTCCGAACTCTGCAGCCACACTTGTCACACTGCGGCCTTCCTCCAACTTCCCAATGATTCGACCTCGGGTAAAAGCATCCAGATGTCGTCTAACAGATTGATTATTCGCCATTTCTCGCTGAGGCAGCAACTCGGTGTGATTTTAACTGCTATACGACGTGCAATCTCTTTGCCAGAAATACTGATCTTACACCGACAACATGCTTTATACTACTCAGACACTCCCCCATTACGTCTACCTGCATATCTGCGCATGAGCTACCGTACATCACCTTACTTAATCTCCTGATTGGTCTTTCTGTCCGCTCTGCCTCTTCGTTCAGCTGATATGCTAATTTTTCGACTTCGTCCTTAATTTTTGCACACCAGTGTATTTTCCTTTTTTGCACAAATCCTTAAAATAGTTTAATTCCTGAAAACTCAGTATTATGCATGTAAAGATAATTAAGGATGTGAATATATGATTCATATGTATGTCTCCTGTGATGAAAATTCAATTTTTTTACGACTTCATGAATTGAAAATTTTATAATAGTTTGGCTTACCAATGGGGACATTAAACACTCTATGTGTAGCAATATAAGTGTCAGACATTTGAAATAATCCTGTAATTTTGGTTTGATTTATCAATACTATAGGAAGCTCTTAATTTTTTTTCCTTTGTACTTATATGCTACTAGCTGGTAAAACTGTTATTCACGCAGATGTGAATTATATATAAATAATGTTATGCATGAAATTTCTCTCCCCCCTCCAGTACTTCATTATTTAGAAATGGTAAATAACAATTTTCTACAAAATATATTATATTTACTCGAGTTTACCTACCTACATTTAAAATTCAAATGAATATTTTATTTTACTGTGGAACAGTTATTTGTTGAAAATGAATTTTTAGTTTACAGAATGTATTGCGTATAAATACTTCATATATATTTTGCACAATATTATGAAGCATTTAAAGATATTTGAAAATGTTTCTAATAAAATAACTTTCCTATCTTTGACTATCTGATTTATTTAGTAATTATCTTTTAAAAATTTTTGGAAATTTTTTTAGAAATGGTTGTATAAAGTAATAAAAGAAAAAATACTATTTCATTATTAAGTTAAAGAAATGAATCATATTAATATATAATTTTTAAGAAATATTCAATGTAATATGAACTTCACCTTTATATCTCGGCTACTAAATATTATGCATGGACATGCGACACTTGGATCACAAATTCAGATTATTAATGCGAGTATGAACTAAATTAAAAATTTACATTACAAATTCAATAATTTTTTTAATTGCTTTTGTATAAAGTGCTTATAACATGTTGAACAACTTGTTTTAAATAATTGTATAATATTAAGGAATATTTCATCAGAAAAAAATGCTATAATTTTCACAAATTCAATTTAATTTCTTATTGAATTGCATACTTCTTTAAGCTATTGTTTATCTCATATTAGATAGAGTTAATATGAAAGTTTTTGATTAACAATAAATATTTATCCTTTGATGAAAATAAATTTTATTTTTATAACACAATGAATTGCAAATAAGATAGAAACAATTTAATACAATATAATACAATAATATGGAAATAAATAGCTGCATAAAATTTTCATTCACAATTTCTACTAGTTATGTCTCTTGACCAGATATTTATGTTTAGTGTTAAACACTTGAGTTCCATTTCATGCAAACTTAAAACTTACTTGGAGAAATGTATTGGCATTTTTTATTTTGTTATCACTAATATGTATCTGAGTATCATTTTATATATTATTATACTTTTAAAAAAAGAAATTGATCATTATAATACACAAGAGCCCAAAATTTGTCTTCGAAACATATGTCACACAAAAATATCAGTGATTTTGGCCAATTAACCTCTTAACAATAATTTTTAAAAAAGATTCTCTGTAATTCTCTTCGATAAATATCATAAAATTGATCAAAGTACTCTTCTTAGGTCAATATTTGCAACAAACTCTCTCTCTCTCAATGCAATAAATTTATTCAGGACTTATATCATGAGATTTATTTTTGCAAAAGTATAAAATAAATCTAATCTCTATAATGATAAATCTACAAATTGTGCAAATACCAATAAATGCATATTTGTTATTCATATGTAGTAAAAAAATTTGTATATGTGTGAGACAGGTTTTTATACCATATAGTCAAACTCTGAAAAACATGTGTTGATACCACGCAAATATATTACAATTTTTATTTTTTTCCAAAAAAATTATAAATTCAAAAATGATTTTTTTTATTTTGCTCACGTAGGAGTGAGCAGTACTTTTATATTTAATATATGGACACAAATGTATATTCTGTATACACTTTCTAATTTAAAAATTTTAATACCTTAATTTATTACCATATTTGGAATTCAATTCTCGATAAATCATATTTTACCTTAAGTAGTGCAGCGAATAAAGATTTTTAAAATGTAGTACAATTTTTTTATATGTAATTTTACAAATGGTAAATGATAATTTTAATTTCTAATGTTCGAAAGTGGTTCTTATTTCATCAAGTAGTATAAACATTAACAGAGCTGTAGTAAATTTTGATAATTTTCCATTTCTGTATTTTTCTTTTTTCCTGTAATATTGTAAAATTACTCAGTAAAATAAGTTTTATAAATATATATACTTTTTGATATATGTATGGTTACATATCAGATTCTAAATCCCACAGTATTCCAAGTTCTCCTCGTGCTGCTGCTGTGGCTAAATTTAGACTTTTAACCGGACATGACTGCCTTTGTGCTCATCTGTTTCGTTTTAATTTAATGACTTCACCTATCTGCGTTTTGTGTGACACTGGACAAGACATGACTGCCGCTCTCATTTGCACGAGTGCTCTGCACTGAATGATCTTAACTGCATTGTAAAAAGGTATTGGAGAGCCCGTTGCCTAATGACCTGATGGTCAATGGCCTGGCATTTGTAAAATAAAAACATATCAGATTCTTGTGTTCTAATTTTAGATAATTAAACGCTGAAGTACCTCTGTTAACTACTCTGAAGATGTGTAAAATAAGTAAAATTTAAGTTAACTAAACATATGTTCTCAATATAACTTGATATAAAATAAACAAATATTTGCTTTTAAATATTTACATTCTAGTAGAAGTAAGTCTACATCTATCCAAAATCCTTTTTTAAGAAGTTTCATTTGTCTTACGGTGTTGAAAATATTATTCAAAGAGTGGTCAAACACACACACACACACACACACACACACACACACACACACACACACACACACACACACACACACACACACACACACACACACACACACACACACACACACACACACACACACACACACACACACACACACACACACACACACTCACACACACACACACACACACACACACACACACACACACACACACACACACACACACACACACACACACACACACACATATATATATATATATGGATATAGAATCCAATGGTTATCGACAACTCCACGCAGTCTTCGCGCGCAGGCGCAGCAAATCCAAACACGAACTGAAACTATGGGACTTTTAAGAATTAGAGAAAGAGAGAAAGATGAAGGTTCGCGCGCAGGCGCAGCAAATCCAAACACGAACTGAAACTATGGGACTTTTAAGAATTAGAGAAAGAGAGAAAGATGAAGGTTCGCGAGGAGGCGTCCCCGTCGAGAATTCATGTAAACCTATCTGTTAGAATAGCTACCTTTTTAATTAATTTTTGTTCAATTTTAAAATAAATGTGAAGTAAGACAAACGTCTTGGACCCCTTGTTGTCTCCCACAAATTATGGGGGCTCGGCCGGGATCGAAAAAATTTCGATTTTGAACCAAAGTCTGGACAATGAACAAAAGCGTCCGTGAAGGAGACGCTCCGCCATTTTTTTGGAAACTTCGTTCAACCTGTGTAGAGGTTGAATTTTTCGAATACTCCGCCTGTGTAGAGGCCGGGATCAAAAAATTTCGATTTTGAACCAAAGTCTGGACAATGAACAAAAGCGTCCGTGAAGGAGACGCTCCGCCATTTTTTGGAAACTTCGTTCAACCTGTATAGAGGTTGAATTTTTAAAACTTCATTCCGCCTGTGTAGAGTTTGGAACCAACTTAGTCTGAATATTCCGCCTGTGTAGAGGTCGGAACTATTAACAAAATAACCTGTGTAGAGGTTATATTTTTCATCGAACCCTAAATATTACGCCTGTGAAGAGGTTGGAACTATCGTCGAAAATTCCGCCTGTGTAGAGGTTGGAAATATCACATAAACACCTGCGAAGAGGTGTCAATTCGAACAATTTATCTGTTCAAGAACTATAGTTCATCTATAACCTGCGAAGAGGTGAAATCAGTGGAATCAACATTTTTCTTCAATTATTGGATACATCGTAAGTGCGAGCAACAAGGGAGCTAGAAAAAAAAGGTAGGATCTTTCCATATTTTTTCTAAAATGTATAAAAACGCTCTTAAAGAGGATTTCATAAGAGTTGTTGAGGATCTAGACGGTACTGTGGAGAGTACGGACACTATAGCTAAACTAAAGACTAAAATTGAGAAGAGTAGTACATTTGAAAGTGATCCAGATTTCGTTAAAACTTTAATTAAAAACTGTATAGTGAGAGGGTATTGCGAAACGAAAGAGAGGTAACTTTAGAAAAACAGAAAATTGAGCTCGCGAAACTACAGCTAGCGCAATTAGAAAAATAAATCGAACTTGAAACGGCTAAAAATGAAGCATTAAGTTTAAATCCTGCAGCTAAAGTCGAACAGAACTATCCCCAAAATCTTGAAAGAGAAAATAAAAATTGCTATATATATGCGGTGATTCATCTCATTACGCAAGAGACTGTGAGAAGCGTTTTAAGCCTAAAGAATCTAACAGCCACATCCATAATAGAATAAACGTGAATACTTTGAAAGTCGAGAGCGAAAAACAAAATAGGGATGAGTTCGCACAATTTCAATATGTAAACATTTTTGGGGAAAATAAGCCCGTAACAGCCTTGATTGATTCAGATTGCCAGATCCCAGTTCTAAATTCCTCACTAATTAGAGTGCACAAACCTTCCGAAGAAATCATAACATTAAGCTCATGTTTTGGCGAAAAGCGAATGGTAGAAGTTAAACCCATAAATATTTCTCTAAATCAACACTCTCCCGGTCTAAGTGTTCGAACG
The DNA here is from genome assembly GCA_019973935.1 of Trichonephila clavipes. Taxonomy (NCBI): domain Eukaryota; kingdom Metazoa; phylum Arthropoda; class Arachnida; order Araneae; family Nephilidae; genus Trichonephila; species Trichonephila clavipes. Next base: position 6,498 of record BMAU01007562.1, on the reverse strand, counting down.
GCAATATCACCGACCTTGACCGAAGAATTTATTATACATCCCAGTGTATATGCTGAAATAAAGAAACTAGGCCACGCAAAGAGCGATGTTTTATTGAATGAAAGTGAATCCTCTTTAGGTGCTTATGCTTATCCTAGTGTTGTTTCTGTTTCAAGTGTGATAAAAAACTCTAGTTATGACTTGCCACATGTTAAAAACTTTAATACTAGAAATGATTCGAGTTCTCTAATTAAGGATTATAAATGTAATAAAATTAAGAGTACTAAGTTAAAATTGAGTATTATAAGAGAAAAATGTTCTGATATAGTATTGTGTAAGAAAGTCAAAGGTGCCATGAAAACGAGTTCCGTGAACTTCAACACCCCTTCACCTATGGAAAGTAAACATCGACGGTTTGGAATGCTCCGAAGGATCTTTGAGCCCTGGAAGTGGAAACGGAGGAAAAAGAGAGATCGTTTTGAACAGACGTCCAGAACTCTAGAGAGGAAAATATCGATGCGTTCAACCAAAGAACTCATTAAAAAAGACGTTCTTATGCCTGTGAAACACAATGTGTGTTTTCCTGTGGAACTTTCCTGATGTCGAAGAGATGCCTTCACATGATGGAGAAACTGTTTATTTCAGCAGAATTATGATATGTTAAATCTTTGTATATTTGTCGTATAGTCCTTGTCTGTTCCGTCTTTTTTGTATGTTTCAGATTCTCCTCTGGTCTCGATGAAAAAGGAAGACGTACCGCTGCGGACAGCGTACAGTCAGGCTGGCCAGATATAGTATCCAATGGTTATCGACAACTCCACGCAGTCTTCGCGCGCAGGCGCAGCAAATCCAAACACGAACTGAAACTATGGGACTTTTAAGAATTAGAGAAAGAGAGAAAGACGAAGGTTCGCGAGGAGGCGTCCCCGTCGAAAATTCATGTAAACCTATCTGTTAAAATAGCTACCTTTTTAATTAATTTTTGTTTAATTTTAAAATAAATGTGAAGTAAGACAAACGTCTTGGACCCCTTGTTGTCTCCCACACACACACACACACACACACAGATATATATATATATATATATATATATATATATATATATATATATATATATATATATATGTATATACTAGCTGTACCCTGCCACGCGTTACTGTGGCTCAGTCTTGTTTAACAGAAAAGACATATTTTCAGTATGTTAAATAATTTGCATTGCACGTATGATCTTTTATAAAAAAAATGCATAACTATATATACGAAAAACTTTCCTAAACTGATATTTATTATTTGTTAACCAAATGCTTGAAGTTATTACAGCTTATTTTTGTCCTTATATGTCATGTTATGAACCTAAATTTATTTACATTGTCTTTAAAGTGGCGACTTCAAGTTTGAAGATAAATTTTAAATGGCTCCACTCTGGATTCATTGAGGGAATTGGGTTAGTTTTACAATGCTTATGGATATTTTTATTAAATCAGAGGTGTGTTCACAAATGCACATTTATCCAAACAATGTCACTTGGAAACATGAATTGTATTTCCTGATGTCATATAGGAAATGTTTTGATTCCGCAGTATATCTAGCAAGCAAAATTTGTAATGGCTCTGTTCTCTGAGTTGAGGCAGTTTAATTTTTTCAGTGGTACAAAACATTCCCTTAAATTCCAGAACATTGCAATAAGGATACACTTCCATCATTGTGTAAATGAGAACATGCTGCCTGAACCTAGAATCTTCCACTGGGTTGTACCGGAATGCAAGTTGACTGTTATTGTGTGATTGCTCACCACAAAGTCATGTTTGACGCAGATGTGCTGTTTTTTGGTTAACATCTTTTTCTGATGTAAAAACACGAATGATGTGCTCGCAAATGAGCTTCCTCAAGTCTGGCTGCATGTTTCTTTGCTGCGCCCTCAGCCTGTGTTTGTGACATTCTTTGTCTGCTTTTCTCGTTTGCTGATATCCATTCTTTCTCAGTTTGATGTGCAATTACACTCATTGTAGCCTTGCAAGTATGACAACCTAAATTTGATTTCCTGCAAGGCATTATTTTTATCTAGTGAAGCCAATTGACTGCACTTAAAAAGAAAAAAAAATCATACAACGCATATAAAATTTCTTAAAAACTTAAAACTACACTTAAAAAGAAAAGAAAATTAAAACAAAAACATATAAAATTTCAAAACATGGAAAAAAAAGAAAATTCAGAAACAAAAAGAAAAGGAAAAAATAAAAAATGCTAATGAAATATTTAACTTTAAAGTGCATCAATAGACACAGCTGAAATTCAATGCAATGAGAGGCTGAAGGTATTTTTAATCGAATACACCAGGAAAATTCCAATATAAACACGGATTTTGCAACAGAAAACTACGACAAAGTGTTGATAATGATGGGAGTATTTTTGAAATTTACAATTCGATTAGCATTAGCAATTGTTATCAACAAAGTTAAGGGCCTATCTTAAAAATAGAGTGGCTTATATCTAGACACAGACAGCTTTTCACATGGAAAATTATTTATCTGTGTACTTAAATATTAGCATCACCACAGCCAAATTACCGCCAGGCAAATCGCAACATTTTCCCTCCATTTCTTTTTTCATAAAAAAATGTTAGAATCTTTATTGTTTAGATATTAAGGTACGATATACATGGCACCAATTTTGTTACAGTGATGCTAATACATAATTACTGATGTGTGTTACAGAGCAACAGTCACCAATTGGTGATGCATGAAAAATTTTGGATGGTATGCAGAAAAATTGGGAAATTATTTATACTTTTATGAAGATTCAGTTTAAAAAAAGATGAACAAAACAACATATTACGGAACACGAATTATTCTTTACTAAAAGCTTTTAGTTACTGAAATATCTAAACAAAAAAACATAATTCCTGAGGTTCGCGATTTTTGGTAACCTCAACCATTTTTTGGAAAATTGTAGGCAAAACACTTCAGTTTGTTGATTGTTGCTTTTCATGAAGCTTATTTGGTTCACTCCTAGAAGAGCCCACACCCTTGGCGCGAATTACTTTGGTTGGCGATAATTGCGCCATCTTGGTAACCCTACTTTTAAACACTGCATACGACAACCCTAACTATTTCTAGCATTTTCGTATTTTGTGGGCGCGCATTTCGAATTTCATTTTGAATTCGAATTTCAATCCTATTAGTGAAACGCTAATTATAAAGTTATACATTAAGCGATTCATGAAATGTTGAAAAATGGTAACTACTGCTCTAAAGTAGGCACAGCAGACAATTTCTGTATATTTACAGACAATGAAGCAACACAAAATGTCTACTCATAAGCATTGTAAAATTAACCCTTTCACCTCAAGAAGAGTCATTTAATTTGTTTTCAAACTTGGCACCTCTTCTATGGAGACAATGCAAATAATTTTAGATTTATACCATAATAACTTGGGAGTATTCTGTTAACAAATTACAAATGAAATAAATCTGTTTAGAAAAGTTTTGTTAATGTATATTTCCACATTTTCTTATTAAAAAAAATCATACCTCAAGTGCAAGCAGTTAAAGATATTAGAAATGTGTGCTTTCTCCTTTCTTTTTAACCAGACTGAGCCACAGGAAAACATGATTGGGTACAGCTAGCTAGCTATAACAAACTTAAATGATAAAAAGCTATCAAAAACCAATTGTTCTTGGGTACCGTTGCAACTATATCAACCCCGATTTTGTTCGCATCATACACGGTGAATTGGCAATTAAGTGCTAATGTTGCCAATATGGTTGCGATAATACATAAATATCAAAACAAACACAAAATATACATCAGAGAATCTTAATTTTTCCATTTATATTTCACAGTAACACCAAATAAAATTTTGAAATTACACAAAATAGATATTTCGTGAGTCTAAAGTTATTGCCCCAACTATTAAAAACTGCAATAACTATTTCGTGGAAAAATTCACTACCAAGTGCAAAAAAGTATTATTATTGTGCACAAACAGGCATAGAATGTTCTTCCCTTATTGAATGCATATTGCAGTATTTGGCGATGTCTTTTGATTTTAGGTAAATGGCCGACTAAAGAAAAAATATAAGTACCATAAAAAATTATATATTAATTTAATTTAGATTCATTGAGAAAGATAAAAATACCGTAAAGTCCGGCATATAACGCACACCCATACTTTCAAGCTGCAAGTTTTAAATTTTAGGTATATTCGCTATATAATGTGCACCCCTTTTTTACGAAGAAACCTGAAATGTACAAATGCAATGCTGTTATGTTTAGTAGCTATTTATTCAAGGTGTTTATCTAAGCAATTGCGAAAATAGTATACTTTTAGAACTACCACCTTTTAAGTTCAATAAGAATGCCATGTCTTTTAAATAAATAGTATTTGGAAATATTTAGAAGTTTAACTTTTTTATGCTCATTTATTTTTTAATTTTTAAAGCCCTCATTTTTATACACAGCGTATAACTCACACCTGTAAATTTCGATCTTATTTTTTGTGTTCAAAGTGCGCGTTATAAGCCGGATTTTACGGTAGGTGGAAGATTTTAATCGGTATACTACTCGTAAACACATACATAGTGTACAGAATTAAATTTAGTATTTTATATATAAAAATTATCCAAAGTAAATATTCTGTGCTTAAAAATAAATTGAAAAATGATATATAATACGAACAGTAATTGACATAAAAAGAGCTGAACTATCTTTATCAACGCGAAAGTAAAATTTGAAAAAATAATTACAATCTTATGACAACCTGCTTCCTCAACATGTATTTGAGCCCTCTGTCTGTTTTGCTCATTCACTGATGCTTACTCTAATTTGATCAGCATTTATCCCTCGCACTGCGTTTGCTTGGCCAGTATGATGACCTAAGTTCGAGTTTCTGCCATACAATTTTATGTACTCAAGCCGATTGACTGCAGTTATAGTGAAGGTTTAAAGAAAAACATATATGAAATTACAAAACAGCTCTGAGTGGGCCTTGTATCCGAATTCCTTTGTGGCCCTTTTTCAGATATGAGCACCATGTAATTGGAATTGTAATAACATTCGTTGGGGCTCCTGCATCATTGATACAGCGGTAGCTCTACGTCCCTGACAAAAACAAACCATAATAACTTCCAGTATTTTTTTTAACAAATTACTAATGGAATCTGTTTAAGAAGGTAATAATCTTATAAAGCAATGAAAAACAAAGTAAGGTGCAATATTTTGATGACTCAAAATCAGAAAATCTTAGTTTTAACATTTGTATTTCAATACTAACATCAAATGAAAGGTACTTACGTATTATCGCAACCTATTAGCGATATTGTATAAAACGAAGCACGATTGCCAATTCCGCGCGTACAACATCTGCGAAAATGGAATGGCCAACTTTGCGAGTTATCATTAAAGTTGACGATTGTTGCGATAATACGTAAAAATCAAATGAAGTTTAAAAAGTTGTCTAAAAAAGAAAAAAAACATTCCTATTAAAAATTCCGTCGATTAATTTCGTCACATTAAAATATCTCCAAGTGGGAAAAAAATATTGTTTCGAAACAGTGAATGTGTGTTATATCGCGGCATTTAGCTACGTCTGTTTATTTCAGGTAAATGGTTGACGGAAACTATTTGGTAGAAAAATAAGTAGCGTACAGAAGTCAATTATGTCAGTTTCATTTTCGCTTAATAAAGAGAAAAAAATTTAGCTTATAATTACAGAAAAAACACGATGTAGAATTTAATCAAAGTCGTAAACATCCCGCGATAATGCTATCCAACTGTTGCCAAACCTACAAAACAAAATTTGAGTTCTTGAAAGAATCAATTTTAAAAAAAGATTTATTCAAAAAATAATCCCAATTACGTATCAAAGGACAATAAATAGATAAATATGACAACGCATAAACATAACCATAGAAGAGTTATACAATAATTTCGAAAAATCTAAGCGTAAAGTTTAAATTTTCGCATTCAGAGCGATTCGTGACGTCCTATGACGTCATAACACCAAAAAATCACTTAAAAATTAAATTTTAAAAAATTTAGAGAGAATTTCGAAATAAAAAGTGCATAAGATCCTGACCAGAGACAAATGCAACGTTGTGTCAATATTTGAGATTAATCGATGCAGAACTTTTTGAGTTATGCGCGCATACACAAACCAACACAACATTTATATATATATATATATATATATATATATATATATATATATATATATATATATATATATATAAACACTGGGAAGATGGTATATAATCCTCACGCTTCATCATGCTATCAAAGTACTTAGATTTGTTCTCATGATATTAAAAAATGATTTTTTCTTTCTATAATTATCCTTTCTATAACTCATCGAGCAACCATTTCAGCAAAATAAGACATTTTAGAAAGTAAAATGTAAATCTTTCAGAACAAAATAATTGTACGCAATAGTAGTAAACAACTGACGCCATAGTCACCGGTTGACGGAATCAAGTGATCGTGACGTCACATGAATTTAGTCCATTCTATTCCTAGATTCTA
>BMAU01007557.1:0-28183 GCA_019973935.1 Trichonephila clavipes | reverse complement strand
CATATAACTCGAAATTTTACCAGAAATCTTAATCTGGTCTCCGTTTTGCGAAATTCCTGTAACTTTTTTATTAAATTGAAAGATCATATTTAAAAAAACTGACGCTTTGACGCTGGACACCCAACTTACCGACGATTCGGTGACCAAGCCAATAAATTTTTTTTTTTTCCACCATAGAAACTTACCAAAGTGACCCATTTAACTCGAAATTTTACCAGAAATCTAAATCTGGTCTCCGTTTTGCGAAATTCCCCTAACTTTTATTTTAAATTGAAAGATCATCTTTAAAAAAACCGACGCTTTGACACTGGACACCCAACTTACCGACGATTCGGTGACCAAGCCAATAACTTTTTTTTTCACCCTAGAAACTTACCAAAGTGAACCATTTAACTCGAAAATTTTCCAGAAATCTAAATCTGGTCTCCGTTTTGCGAAATTCTTGTAAGTTTTATTTTAAATTAAAAGATCATCTTTAAAAAAACCGACGCTTTGACACTGGACACCCAACTTACCGAGGATTCAGTGAACAAGCCAATAATTTTTTTTCACCCTACAAACTTACCAAATCGACCCATTTAACTCGAAATTTTACCAGAAATCTAAATCTGGTCTCCGTTTTGCGAAATTCCTGTAACTTTTATTTTAAATTGAAAGATCATCTTAAAAAAACCAACGCTTTGAGGCTGGACACCTAACTTACCGTCGATTCGGTGACCAAGCCAATAACTTTTTTTGTCCACCATAGAAACTTAACAAAATGACCCATATAACTCGAAATTTTACCAGAAATCTAAATCTGGTCTCCGTTTTGCGAAATTCCTCTAACTTTTATTTTAAATTGAAAGATCATCTTTAAAAAAACCGACGCTTTGACACTGGACACCCAACTTACCGACGATTCGGTGACCAAGCCAATAATTTTTTTTTTTTCACCCTACAAACTTACCAAAGCGACCCATTTATCTCGAATATTTTACCAGAAATCTAAATCTGGTCTCCGTTTTGCGAAATTCCTGTAACTTTTATTTTAAATTGAAAGATCATCTTTAAAAAAACCGACGTTGACACTGGACACCCAACTTACCGAGGATTCGGTGACCAAGCCAATAACTTTTTTTTTTTCACCCTACAAACTTACCAAAGCGACCCATTTAACTCGAAATTTTACCAGAAATCTAAATCTGGTCTGCGTTTTGCGAAATTCCTGTAACGGTTTTTTTAAATTGAAAGATCATCTTAAAAAAACCAACGCTTTGACGCTGGACACCCTACTTACCGTGGATTCGGTGACCAAGCCAATAACTTTTTTTTCACCCTAGAAAATTACCAAAGTGACCCATTTAACTCGAAATTTTACCAGAAATCTAAATCTGGTCTCCGTTTTGCGAAATTCCTGTAACTTTTATTTTAAATTGAAAGATCATCTTTAAAAAAACCGACGCTTTGACACTGGACACCCAACTTACCGAGGATTCAGTGAACAAGCCAATAACTTTTTTTTTCACCCTACAAACTTACCAAAGCGACCCATTTAACTCGAGTATTTTACCAGAAATTACCAGAAATCTAAATCTGGTCTCCGTTTTGCGAAATTCCTGTAACTTTTATTTTAAATTGAAAGATCATCTTAAAAAAACCAACGGTTTGAGGCTGGACACCTAACTTACCGTCGATTCGGTGACCAAGCCAATATCTTTTTTTTTTCACCCTAGAAAATTACCAAAGTGACCCATTTAACTCGAAATTTTAACAGAAATCTAAATCTGGTCTCCGTTTTGCGAAATTCCTGTAACTTTTATTTTAAATTGAAAGATCATCTTAAAAAAACCAACGCTTTGACGCTGGACACCCTACTTACCGTCGATTCGGTGACCAAGCCAATAACTTTTTTTTTTTCACCCTAGAAAATTACTAAAGTGACCCATTTAACTCGAAAATTTTCCTGAAATCTAAATCTGGTCTCGGTTTTGCGAAATTCCTTTAACTTTTTTATTAAATTGAAAGATCATATTTAAAAAAACTGACGCTTTGACGCTGGACACCCAACTTACCGACGATTCGGTAACCAAGCCAATAACTTTTTTTTTTCCACCATAGAAACTTACCAAAGTGACCCATTTAACTCGAAATTTTACCAGAAATCTAAATCTGGTCTCTGTTTTCCGAAATTCCTCTAACTTTTATTTTAAATTGAAAGATCATCTTTAAAAAAACCGACGCTTTGACACTGGACACCCAACTTACCGACGATTCGGTGACCAAGCCAATAACTTTTTTTTTTTTTTTTCACCCTACAAACTTACCAAAGTGACCCATTAAACTCGAAATTTTACCAGAAATCTAAATCTGGTCTCCGTTTTGCGAAATTCCTGTAAGTTTTATTTTAAATTGAAAGATCATCTTTAAAAAAACCGACGCTTTGACACTGGACACCCAACTTACCGAGGATTCAGTGAACAAGCCAATAACTTTTTTTTTTTCACCATAGAAACTTACCAAAGTGACCCATTTAACTCGAAATTTTACCAGAAATCTAAATCTGGTCTCCGTTTTGCGAAATTCCTGTAACTTTTATTTTAAATTGAAGATCATCTTAAAAAAACCAACGCTTTGACGCTGGACACCTAACTTACCGTCGATTCGGTGACCAAGCCAATAACTTTTTTTTTTTTCACCCTAGAAAATTACCAAAGTGACCCATTTAACTCGAAATTTTACCAGAAATCTAAATCTGGTCTCCGTTTTGCGAAATTCCTGTAACTTTTTATTTTAAATTGAAAGATCATCTTTAAAAAAACCGACGCTTTGACACTGGACACCCAACTTACCGACGATTCGGTGACCAAGCCAATAACTTTTTTTTTTTTCACCCTAGAAACTTACCAAAGTGACCCATTTAACTCGAAATTTTACCAGAAATCTAAATCTGGTCTCCGTTTTGCGAAATTCCTGTAAGTTTTATTTTAAATTGAAAGATCATCTTTAAAAAAACCGACGCTTTGACACTGGACACCCAACTTACCGACGATTCGGTGACCAAGCCAATAACTTTTTTTTTTCACCCTACAAACTTACCAAAGTGACCCATTTAACTCGAAATTTTACCAGAAATCTAAATCTGGTCTCCGTTTTGCGAAATTCCTGTAACTTTTATTTTAAATTGAAAGATCATCTTAAAAAAACCCAACGCTTTGACGCTGGACACCCAACTTACCGTCGATTCGGTGACCAAGCCAATAACTTTTTTTTTCACCCTAGAAAATTACCAAAGTGACCCATTTAACTCGAAATTTTACCAGAAATCTAAATCTGGTCTCCGTTTTGCGAAATTCCTGTAACTTTTTTTTAAATTGAAAGATCATCTTTAAAAAAACCGACGCTTTGACGCTGGACACCCAACTTACCGACGATTCGGTGACCAAGCCAATAACTTTTTCTTTTTCACCATAGAAACTTACCAAAGTGACCCATTTAACTCGAAATTTTACCAGAAATCTAAATCTGGTCTCCGTTTTGCGAAATTCCTGTAACTTTTATTTTAAATTGAAAGATCATCTTTAAAAAAACCGACGCTTTGACACTGGACACCCAACTTACCGACGATTCGGTGACCAAGCCAATAACTTTTTTTTCACAACTTACCGACGATTCGGTGACCAAGCCAATAACTTTTTTTTTCACCCTACAAACTTACCAAAGTGACCCATTTAACTCGAAATTTTACCAGAAATCTAAATCTGGTCTCCGTTTTGCGAAATTCCTGTAACGGTTTTTTTAAATTGAAAGATCATCTTAAAAAAACCAACGCTTTGACGCTGGACACCCTAACTTACCGTCGATTCGGTGACCAAGCCAATAACTTTTTTTTTCACCCTAGAAAATTACCAAAGTGACCCATTTAACTCGAAATTTTACCAGAAATCTAAATCTGGTCTCCGTTTTGCGAAATTCCTGTAACTTTTATTTTAAATTGAAAGATCATCTTTAAAAAAACCGACGCTTTGACACTGGACACCCAACTTACCGAGGATTCGGTGACCAAGCCAATAACTTTTTTTTTTTCACCCTACAAACTTACCAAAGTGACCCATTTAACTCGAAATTTTACCAGAAATCTAAATCTGGTCTCCGTTTTGCGAAATTCCTGTAACTTTTATTTTAAATTTAAAGATCATCTTTAAAAAAACCGACGCTTTGACACTGGACACCCAACTTACCGAGGATTCGGTGACCAAGCCAATATCTTTTTTTTTTCACCCTAGAAACTTACCAAAGTGACCCATTTAACTCGAAATTTTACCAGAAATCTAAATCTGGTCTCCGTTTTGCGAAATTCCTGTAACTTTTATTTTAAATTGAAAGATCATCTTAAAAAAACCAACGCTTTGACGCTGGACACCCTACTTACCGTCGATTCGGTGACCAAGCCAATAACTTTTTTTTTCACCCTAGAAAATTACCAAAGTGACCCATTTAACTCGAAATTTTACCAGAAATCTAAATCTGGTCTCCGTTTTGCGAAATTCCTGTAAGTTTTATTTTAAATTGAAAGATCATCTTTAAAAAAACCGACGCTTTGACACTGGACACCCAACTTACCGACGATTCGGTGACCAAGCCAATAACTTTTTTTTTTTACCCTACAAACTTACCAAAGTGACCCATTTAACTCGAAATTTTACCAGAAATCTAAATCTGGTCTCCGTTTTGCGAAATTCCTGTAACTTTTATTTTAAATTGAAAGATCATCTTAAAAAAACCAACGCTTTGACGCTGGACACCCAACTTACCGTCGATTCGGTGACCAAGCCAATAACTTTTTTTTTCACCCTAGAAAATTACCAAAGTGACCCATTTAACTCGAAATTTTACCAGAAATCTAAATCTGGTCTCCGTTTTGCGAAATTCCTGTAACTTTTATTTTAAATTGAAAGATCATCTTTAAAAAAACCGACGCTTTGACACTGGACACCCAACTTACCGACGATTCGGTGACCAAGCCAATAACTTTTTTTTTTTTCACCCTAGAAACTTACCAAAGTGACCCATTTAACTCGAAATTTTACCAGAAATCTAAATCTGGTCTCCGTTTTGCGAAATTCCTGTAACTTTTATTTTAAATTGAAAGATCATCTTTAAAAAACCGACGCTTTGACACTGGACACCCAACTTACCGACGATTCGGTGACCAAGCCAATAACTTTTTTTTTTTCACCCTATAAAACTTACCAAAGTGACCCATTTAACTCGAAATTTTACCAGAAATCTAAATCTGGTCTCCGTTTTGCGAAATTCCTGTAACTTTTATTTTAAATTGAAAGATCATCTTTAAAAAAACCGACGCTTTGACACTGGACACCCAACTTACCGACGATTCGGTGACCAAGCCAATAACTTTTTTTTTTTTTAAATTGAAAGATCACCATAGAAACTTACCAAAGTGACCCATTTAACTCGAAATTTTACCAGAAATCTAAATCTGGTCTCCGTTTTGCGAAATTCCTGTAACTTTTATTTTAAATTGAAAGATCATCTTTAAAAAAACCGACGCTTTGACACTGGACACCCAACTTACCGACGATTCGGTGACCAAGCCAATAACTTTTTTTTTTTTTCACCCTAGAAACTTACCAAAGTGACCCATTTAACTCGAAATTTTACCAGAAATCTAAATCTGGTCTCCGTTTTGCGAAATTCCTGTAACTTTTATTTTAAATTGAAAGATCATCTTTAAAAAAACCGACGCTTTGACACTGGACACCCAACTTACCGACGATTCGGTGACCAAGCCAATAACTTTTTTTTTTTCACCCTAGAAACTTACCAAAGTGACCCATTTAACTCGAAATTTTACCAGAAATCTAAATCTGGTCTCCGTTTTGCGAAATTCCTGTAACTTTTATTTTAAATTGAAAGATCATCTTTAAAAAACCAACGCTTTGACGCTGGACACCCAACTTACCGACGATTCGGTGACCAAGCCAATAACTTTTTTTTTACACCATAGAAACTTACCAAAGTGACCCATTTAACTCGAAATTTTACCAGAAATCTAAATCTGGTCTCCGTTTTGCGAAATTCCTGTAACTTTTTTTTTAAATTGAAAGATCATCTTTAAAAAAACCGACGCTTTGACACTGGACACCCAACTAACTACCGACGATTCGGTGACCAAGCCAATAACTTTTTTTTTTTCACCCTACAAACTTACCAAAGTGACCCATTTAACTCGAAATTTTACCAGAAATCTAAATCTGGTCTCCGTTTTGCGAAATTCCTGTAACTTTTATTTTAAATTGAAAGATCATCTTTAAAAAAACCGACGCTTTGACACTGGACACCCAACTTACCGAGGATTCGGTGACCAAGCCAATAACTTTTTTTTTTTTTCACCCTACAAACTTACCAAAGCGACCCATTTAACTCGAAATTTTACCAGAAATCTAAATCTGGTCTGCGTTTTGCGAAATTCCTGTAACGGTTTTTTTAAATTGAAAGATCATCTTAAAAAAACCAACGCTTTGACGCTGGACACCCTACTTACCGTCGATTCGGTGACCAAGCCAATAACTTTTTTTTTCACCCTAGAAAATTACCAAAGTGACCCATTTAACTCGAAATTTTACCAGAAATCTAAATCTGGTCTCCGTTTTGCGAAATTCCTGTAAGTTTTATTTTAAATTGAAAGATCATCTTTAAAAAAACCGACGCTTTGACACTGGACACCCAACTTACCGAGGATTCAGTGAACAAGCCAATAACTTTTTTTTTTTCACCCTACAAACTTACCAAAGCGACCCATTTAACTCGAAATTTTACCAGAAATCTAAATCTGGTCTCCGTTTTGCGAAATTCCTGTAACTTTTATTTTAAATTGAAAGATCATCTTAAAAAAACCAACGGTTTGACACTGGACACCTAACTTACCGTCGATTCGGTGACCAAGCCAATATCTTTTTTTTTCACCCTAGAAAATTACCAAAGTGACCCATTTAACTCGAAATTTTACCAGAAATCTAAATCTGGTCTCCGTTTTGCGAAATTCCTGTAACTTTTATTTTAAATTGAAAGATCATCTTAAAAAACCAACGCTTTGACGCTGGACACCCTACTTACCGTCGATTCGGTGACCAAGCCAATAACTTTTTTTCACCCTAGAAAATTACTAAAGTGACCCATTTAACTCGAAAATTTTCCAGAAATCTAAATCTGGTCTCGGTTTTGCGAAATTCCTGTAACTTTTTTTTTAAATTGAAAGATCATCTTTAAAAAAACCGACGCTTTGACGCTGGACACCCAACTTACCGACGATTCGGTGACCAAGCCAATAACTTTTTTTTTCCACCATAGAAACTTACCAAAGTGACCCATTTAACTCGAAATTTTACCAGAAATCTAAATCTGGTCTCCGTTTTGCGAAATTCCTGTAACTTTTATTTTAAATTGAAAGATCATCTTTAAAAAAACCGACGCTTTGACACTGGACACCCAACTTACCGACGATTCGGTGACCAAGCCAATAACTTTTTTTTCACCCTACAAACTTACCAAAGTGACCCATTTAACTCGAAATTTTACCAGAAATCTAAATCTGGTCTCCGTTTTGCGAAATTCCTGTAACTTTTATTTTAAATTGAAAGATCATCTTTAAAAAAACCGACGCTTTGACACTGGACACCCAACTTACCGACGATTCGGTGACCAAGCCAATAACTTTTTTTCACCCTACAAACTTACCAAAGTGACCCATTTAACTCGAAATTTTACCAGAAATCTAAATCTGGTCTCCGTTTTGCGAAATTCCTGTAACTTTTATTTTAAATTGAAAGATCATCTTTAAAAAAACCGACGCTTTGACGCTGGACACCCAACTTACCGACGATTCGGTGACCAAGCCAATACCTTTTTTTTTTCACCCTAGAAACTTACCAAAGTGACCCATTTAACTCGAAATTTTACCAGAAATCTAAATCTGGTCTCCGTTTTGCGAAATTCCTGTAACTTTTATTTTAAATTGAAAGATCATCTTTAAAAAAACCGACGCTTTGACACTGGACACCCAACTTACCGACGATTCGGTGACCAAGCCAATAACTTTTTTTTTCACCCTAGAAACTTACCAAAGTGACCCATTTAACTCGAATTTTTACCAGAAATCTAAATCTGGTCTCCGTTTTGCGAAATTCCTGTAACTTTTATTTTAAATTGAAAGATCATCTTTAAAAAAACCGACGCTTTGACTCTGGAAACCCAACTTACCGACGATTCGGTGACCAAGCCAATAACTTTTTTTTTTTTTGCACCCTACAAACTTACCAAAGTGACCCATTTAACTCGAAATTTTACCAGAAATCTAAATCTGGTCTCCGTTTTGCGAAATTCCTGTAACTTTTATTTTAAATTGAAAGATCATCTTAAAAAAACCAACGCTTTGACGCTGGACACCCAACTTACCGTCGATTCGGTGACCAAGCCAATAACTTTTTTTTTTTTTCACCCTAGAAACTTACCAAAGTGACCCATTTAACTCGAAATTTTACCAGAAATCTAAATCTGGTCTCCGTTTTGCGAAATTCCTGTAACTTTTATTTTAAATTGAAAGATCATCTTTAAAAAAACCGACGCTTTGACACTGGACACCCAACTTACCGACGATTCGGTGACCAAGCCAATAACTTTTTTTTTCACCCTACAAACTTACCAAAGTGACCCATTTAACTCGAAATTTTACCAGAAATCTAAATCTGGTCTCCGTTTTGCGAAATTCCTGTAACTTTTATTTTAAATTGAAAGATCATCTTTAAAAAAACCAACGCTTTGACACTGGACACCCAACTTACCGTCGATTCGGTGACCAAGCCAATAACTTTTTTTTTTTTCACCCTAGAAAATTACCAAAGTGACCCATTTAACTCGAAATTTTACCAGAAATCTAAATCTGGTCTCCGTTTTGCGAAATTCCTGTAACTTTTTTTTAAATTGAAAGATCATCTTTAAAAAAACCGACGCTTTGACGCTGGACACCCAACTTACCGACGATTCGGTGACCAAGCCAATAACTTTTTTTTTTTTTCACCCTAGAAACTTACCAAAGTGACCCATTTAACTCGAAATTTTACCAGAAATCTAAATCTGGTCTCCGTTTTGCGAAATTCCTGTAACTTTTATTTTAAATTGAAAGATCATCTTTAAAAAAACCGACGCTTTGACACTGGACACCCAACTTACCGACGATTCGGTGACCAAGCCAATAACTTTTTTTTTTCACCCTAGAAACTTACCAAAGTGACCCATTTAACTCGAAATTTTACCAGAAATCTAAATCTGGTCTCCGTTTTGCGAAATTCCTGTAACTTTTATTTTAAATTGAAAGATCATCTTTAAAAAAACCGACGCTTTGACACTGGACACCCAACTTACCGACGATTCGGTGACCAAGCCAATAACTTTTTTTTTTCACCCTACAAACTTACCAAAGTGACCCATTTAACTCGAAATTTTACCAGAAATCTAAATCTGGTCTCCGTTTTGCGAAATTCCTGTAACTTTTATTTTAAATTGAAAGATCATCTTTAAAAAAACCGACGCTTTGACACTGGACACCCAACTTACCGACGATTCGGTGACCAAGCCAATAACTTTTTTTTTTTTTCACCCTAGAAACTTACCAAAGTGACCCATTTAACTCGAAATTTTACCAGAAATCTAAATCTGGTCTCCGTTTTGCGAAATTCCTGTAACTTTTATTTTAAATTGAAAGATCATCTTTAAAAAAACCGACGCTTTGACGCTGGACACCCAACTTACCGACGATTCGGTGACCAAGCCAATAACTTTTTTGAAAGATCATCTTTAAAAAAACCCTACAAACTTACCAAAGTGACCCATTTAACTCGAAATTTTACCAGAAATCTAAATCTGGTCTCCGTTTTGCGAAATTCCTGTAACTTTTATTTTAAATTGAAAGATCATCTTTAAAAAAACCGACGATTTGACACTGGACACCCAACTTACCGACGATTCGGTGACCAAGCCAATAACTTTTTTTTTTTCACCCTACAAACTTACCAAAGTGACCCATTTAACTCGAAATTTTACCAGAAATCTAAATCTGGTCTCCGTTTTGCGAAATTCCTGTAACTTTTATTTTAAATTGAAAGATCATCTTAAAAAAACCAACGCTTTGACGCTGGACACCCAACTTACCGACGATTCGGTGACCAAGCCAATAACTTTTTTTTTCACCCTAGAAAATTACCAAAGTGACCCATTTAACTCGAAATTTTACCAGAAATCTAAATCTGGTCTCCGTTTTGCGAAATTCCTGTAACTTTTATTTTAAATTGAAAGATCATCTTTAAAAAAACCGACGCTTTGACACTGGACACCCAACTTACCGACGATTCGGTGACCAAGCCAATAACTTTTTTTTTTCACCCTAGAAACTTACCAAAGTGACCCATTTAACTCGAAATTTTACCAGAAATCTAAATCTGGTCTCCGTTTTGCGAAATTCCTGTAACTTTTATTTTAAATTGAAAGATCATCTTTAAAAAAACCGACGCTTTGACACTGGACACCCAACTTACCGACGATTCGGTGACCAAGCCAATAACTTTTTTTTTCACCCTACAAACTTACCAAAGTGACCCATTTAACTCGAAATTTTACCAGAAATCTAAATCTGGTCTCCGTTTTGCGAAATTCCTGTAACTTTTTTTTTAAATTGAAAGATCATCTTAAAAAAACCAACGCTTTGACGCTGGACACCCAACTTACCGTCGATTCGGTGACCAAGCCAATAACTTTTTTTTCACCCTAGAAACTTACCAAAGTGACCCATTTAACTCGAAATTTTACCAGAAATCTAAATCTGGTCTCCGTTTTGCGAAATTCCTGTAACTTTTATTTTAAATTGAAAGATCATCTTTAAAAAAACCGACGCTTTGACACTGGACACCCAACTTACCGACGATTCGGTGACCAAGCCAATAACTTTTTTTTTTTTCACCCTAGAAACTTACCAAAGTGACCCATTTAACTCGAAATTTTACCAGAAATCTAAATCTGGTCTCCGTTTTGCGAAATTCCTGTAACTTTTTTTTTAAATTGAAAGATCATCTTTAAAAAAACCGACGCTTTGACACTGGACACCCAACTTACCGAGGATTCGGTGACCAAGCCAATAACTTTTTTTTCACCCTACAAACTTACCAAAGCGACCCATTTAACTCGAAATTTTACCAGAAATCTAAATCTGGTCTCGTTTTGCGAAATTCCTGTAACGGTTTTTTAAATTGAAAGATCATCTTAAAAAAACCAACGCTTTGACGCTGGACACCCTAACTTACCGTCGATTCGGTGACCAAGCCAATAACTTTTTTTTCACCCTAGAAAATTACCAAAGTGACCCATTTAACTCGAAATTTTACCAGAAATCTAAATCTGGTCTCCGTTTTGCGAAATTCCTGTAACTTTTATTTTAAATTGAAAGATCATCTTTAAAAAAACCGACGCTTTGACACTGGACACCCAACTTACCGAGGATTCAGTGAACAAGCCAATAACTTTTTTTTTTTCACCCTACAAACTTACCAAAGTGACCCATTTAACTCGAAATTTTACCAGAAATCTAAATCTGGTCTCCGTTTTGCGAAATTCCTGTAACTTTTATTTTAAATTGAAAGATCATCTTTAAAAAAACCAACGCTTTGACGCTGGACACCCAACTTACCGACGATTCGGTGACCAAGCCAATAACTTTTTTTTTTTTCACCATAGAAACTTACCAAAGTGACCCATTTAACTCGAAATTTTACCAGAAATCTAAATCTGGTCTCCGTTTTGCGAAATTCCTCTAACTTTTATTTTAAATTGAAAGATCATCTTTAAAAAAACCGACGCTTTGACACTGGACACCCAACTTACCGACGATTCGGTGACCAAGCCAATAACTTTTTTTTTCACCCTACAAACTTACCAAAGAGACCCATTTAACTCGAAATTTTACCAGAAATCTAAATCTGGTCTCCGTTTTGCGAAATTCCTGTAACTTTTATTTTAAATTGAAAGATCATCTTTAAAAAAACCAACGCTTTGACGCTGGACACCCAACTTACCGACGATTCGGTGACCAAGCCAATAACTTTTTTTTTCACCGAAACTTACCAAAGTGACCCATTTAACTCGAAATTTTACCAGAAATCTAAATCTGGTCTCCGTTTTGCGAAATTCCTGTAACTTTTATTTTAAATTGAAAGATCATCTTTAAAAAAACCGACGCTTTGACACTGGACACCCAACTTACCGACGATTCGGTGACCAAGCCAATAACTTTTTTTTCACCCTAGAAACTTACCAAAGTGACCCATTTAACTCGAAATTTTACCAGAAATCTAAATCTGGTCTCCGTTTTGCGAAATTCCTGTAAGTTTTATTTTAAATTGAAAGATCATCTTTAAAAAAACCGACGCTTTGACACTGGACACCCAACTTACCGAGGATTCGGTGACCAAGCCAATAATTTTTTTTTTTTCACCCTACAAACTTACCAAAGCGACCCATTTAACTCGAAATTTTACCAGAAATCTAAATCTGGTCTCCGTTTTGCGAAATTCCTGTAACTTTTATTTTAAATTGAAAGATCATCTTAAAAAAACCAACGCTTTGACGCTGGACACCCAACTTACCGTCGATTCGGTGACCAAGCCAATAACTTTTTTTTTCACCCTAGAAACTTACCAAAGTGACCCATTTAACTCGAAATTTTACCAGAAATCTAAATCTGGTCTCCGTTTTGCGAAATTCCTGTAACTTTTATTTTAAATTGAAAGATCATCTTTAAAAAAACCGACGCTTTGACACTGGACACCCAACTTACCGACGATTCGGTGACCAAGCCAATAACTTTTTTTTTCACCCTACAAACTTACCAAAGTGACCCATTTAACTCGAAATTTTACCAGAAATCTAAATCTGGTCTCCGTTTTGCGAAATTCCTGTAACTTTTATTTTAAATTGAAAGATCATCTTTAAAAAAACCGACGCTTTGACACTGGACACCCAACTTACCGAGGATTCGGTGACCAAGCCAATAACTTTTTTTTTTTTTCACCCTACAAACTTACCAAAGCGACCCATTTAACTCGAAATTTTACCAGAAATCTAAATCTGGTCTGCGTTTTGCGAAATTCCTGTAACGGTTTTTTTAAATTGAAAGATCATCTTAAAAAAACCAACGCTTTGACGCTGGACACCCTACTTACCGTCGATTCGGTGACCAAGCCAATAACTTTTTTTTTCACCCTAGAAAATTACCAAAGTGACCCATTTAACTCGAAATTTTACCAGAAATCTAAATCTGGTCTCCGTTTTGCGAAATTCCTGTAAGTTTTATTTTAAATTGAAAGATCATCTTTAAAAAAACCGACGCTTTGACACTGGACACCCAACTTACCGAGGATTCAGTGAACAAGCCAATAACTTTTTTTTTTTTTCACCCTACAAACTTACCAAAGCGACCCATTTAACTCGAAATTTTACCAGAAATCTAAATCTGGTCTCCGTTTTGCGAAATTCCTGTAACTTTTATTTTAAATTGAAAGATCATCTTAAAAAAACCAACGGTTTGAGGCTGGACACCTAACTTACCGTCGATTCGGTGACCAAGCCAATATCTTTTTTTTTCACCCTAGAAAATTACCAAAGTGACCCATTTAACTCGAAATTTTACCAGAAATCTAAATCTGGTCTCCGTTTTGCGAAATTCCTGTAACTTTTATTTTAAATTGAAAGATCATCTTTAAAAAACCAACGCTTTGACGCTGGACACCCAACTTACCGACGATTCGGTGACCAAGCCAATAACTTTTTTTTTTCACCCTAGAAAATTACCAAAGTGACCCATTTAACTCGAAATTTTTCCAGAAATCTAAATCTGGTCTCCGTTTTGCGAAATTCCTGTAACTTTTTATTTTAAATTGAAAGATCATCTTTAAAAAAACCGACGCTTTGACGCTGGACACCCAACTTACCGACGATTCGGTGACCAAGCCAATAACTTTTTTTTTTTCACCATAGAAACTTACCAAAGTGACCCATTTAACTCGAAATTTTACCAGAAATCTAAATCTGGTCTCCGTTTTGCGAAATTCCTGTAACTTTTATTTAAATTAAAAGATCATCATTAAAAAAACCGACGCTTTGACACTGGACACCCAACTTACCGACGATTCGGTGACCAAGCCAATAACTTTTTTTTTTTTCACCCTAGAAACTTACCAAAGTGACCCATTTAACTCGAAATTTTACCAGAAATCTAAATCTGGTCTCCGTTTTGCGAAATTCCTGTAAGTTTTATTTTAAATTGAAAGATCATCTTTAAAAAAACCGACGCTTTGACACTGGACACCCAACTTACCGAGGATTCGGTGACCAAGCCAATAACTTTTTTTTTTTTCACCCTACAAACTTACCAAAGCGACCCATTTAACTCGAAATTTTTACCAGAAATCTAAATCTGGTCTCCGTTTTGCGAAATTCCTGTAACTTTTATTTTAAATTGAAAGATCATCTTAAAAAAACCAACGCTTTGACGCTGGACACCCTAACTTACCGTCGATTCGGTGACCAAGCCAATAACTTTTTTTTTCACCCTAGAAAATTACCAAAGTGACCCATTTAACTCGAAATTTTACCAAATCTAAATCTGGTCTCGTTTTGCGAAATTCCTGTAACTTTTTTTTAAATTGAAAGATCATCTTTAAAAAAACCGACGCTTTGACGCTGGACACCCAACTTACCGACGATTCGGTGACCAAGCCAATAACTTTTTTTTTCACCCATAGAAACTTACCAAAGTGACCCATTTAACTCGAAATTTTACCAGAAATCTAAATCTGGTCTCCGTTTTGCGAAATTCCTGTAAGTTTTATTTTAAATTGAAAGATCATCTTTAAAAAACCGACGCTTTGACACTGGACACCCAACTTACCGACTATTCGGTGACCAAGCCAATAACTTTTTTTTTTTTCACCCTACAAACTTACCAAAGTGACCCATTTAACTCGAAATTTTACCAGAAATCTAAATCTGGTCTCCGTTTTGCGAAATTCCTGTAACTTTTATTTTAAATTGAAAGATCATCTTAAAAAAACCAACGCTTTGACGCTGGACACCCAACTTACCGTCGATTCGGTGACCAAGCCAATAACTTTTTTTTTCACCCTAGAAAATTACCAAAGTGACCCATTTAACTCGAAATTTTACCAGAAATCTAAATCTGGTCTCCGTTTTGCGAAATTCCTGTAACTTTTTTTTTAAATTGAAAGATCATCTTTTAAAAAAACCGACGCTTTGACGCTGGACACCCAACTTACCGACGATTCGGTGACCAAGCCAATAACTTTTTTTTTCCACCATAGAAACTTACCAAAGTGACCCATTTAACTCGAAATTTTACCAGAAATCTAAATCTGGTCTCCGTTTTGCGAAATTCCTGTAACTTTTATTTTAAATTGAAAGATCATCTTTAAAAAAACCGACGCTTTGACACTGGACACCCAACTTACCGACGATTCGGTGACCAAGCCAATAACTTTTTTTTTCACCCTAGAAACTTACCAAAGTGACCCATTTAACTCGAAATTTTACCAGAAATCTAAATCTGGTCTCCTTTTGCGAAATTCCTGTAACTTTCTTTTAAAAATGAAAGATCATCTTTAAAAAAACCGACGCTTTGACACTGGACACCCAACTTACCGACGATTCGGTGACCAAGCCAATAACTTTTTTTTTTTCACCCTACAAACTTACCAAAGTTACCCATTTAACTCGAAATTTTACCAGAAATCTAAATCTGGTCTCCGTTTTGCGAAATTCCTGTAACTTTTATTTTAAATTGAAAGATCATCTTAAAAAAACCAACGCTTTGACGCTGGACACCCTAACTTACCGTCGATTCGGTGACCAAGCCAATAACTTTTTTTTTCACCCTAGAAAATTACCAAAGTGACCCATTTAACTCGAAATTTTACCAGAAATCTAAATCTGGTCTCCGTTTTGCGAAATTCCTGTAAGTTTTATTTTAAATTGAAAGATCATCTTTAAAAAAACCGACGCTTTGACACTGGACACCCAACTTACCGAGGATTCGGTGAACAAGCCAATAACTTTTTTTTTCACCCTACAAACTTACCAAAGCGACCCATTTAACTCGAAATTTTACCAGAAATCTAAATCTGGTCTCCGTTTTGCGAAATTCCTGTAACTTTTATTTTAAATTGAAAGATCATCTTAAAAAAACCAACGCTTTGACGCTGGACACCCTAACTTACCGTCGATTCGGTGACCAAGCCAATAACTTTTTTTTCACCCTAGAAAATTACCAAAGTGACCCATTTAACTCGAAATTTTACCAGAAATCTAAATCTGGTCTCCGTTTTGCGAAATTCCTGTAAGTTTTATTTTAAATTGAAAGATCATCTTTAAAAAAACCGACGCTTTGACACTGGACACCCAACTTACCGACGATTCGGTGACCAAGCCAATAACTTTTTTTTTCACCCTACAAACTTACCAAAGAAACCCATTTAACTCGAAATTTTACCAGAAATCTAAATCTGGTCTCCGTTTTGCGAAATTCCTGTAACTTTTATTTTAAATTGAAAGATCATCTTAAAAAAACCAACGCTTTGACGCTGGCCACCCTAACTTACCGTCGATTCGGTGCCCAAGCCAATAACTTTTTTTTTTCACCCTAGAAAATTACCAAAGTGACCCATTTAACTCGAAATTTTACCAGAAATCTAAATCTGGTCTCCGTTTTGCGAAATTCCTGTAACTTTTATTTTAAATTGAAAGATCATCTTTAAAAAAACCGACGCTTTGACGCTGGACACCCAACTTACCGACGATTCGGTGACCAAGCCAATAACTTTTTTTTTCACCATAGAAACTTACCAAAGTGACCCATTTAACTCGAAATTTTACCAGAAATCTAAATCTGGTCTCCGTTTTGCGAAATTCCTGTAACTTTTATTTTAAATTGAAAGATCATCTTTAAAAAAACCGACGCTTTGACACTGGACACCCAACTTACCGACGATTCGGTGACCAAGCCAATAACTTTTTTTTTCACCCTACAAACTTACCAAAGTGACCCATTTAACTCGAAATTTTACCAGAAATCTAAATCTGGTCTCCGTTTTGCGAAATTCCTGTAACTTTTATTTTAAATTGAAAGATCATCTTTAAAAAAACCGACGCTTTGACACTGGACACCCAACTTACCGTCGATTCGGTGACCAAGCCAATAACTTTTTTTTCACCCTAGAAAATTACCAAAGTGACCCATTTAACTCGAAATTTTACCAGAAATCTAAATCTGGTCTCCGTTTTGCGAAATTCCTGTAACTTTTTTTTAAATTGAAAGATCATCTTTAAAAAAACCGACGCTTTGACGCTGGACACCCAACTTACCGACGATTCGGTGACCAAGCCAATAACTTTTTTTTTTCCACCATAGAAACTTACCAAAGTGACCCATTTAACTCGAAATTTTACCAGAAATCTAAATCTGGTCTCCGTTTTGCGAAATTCCTGTAACTTTTATTTTAAATTGAAAGATCATCTTTAAAAAAACCGACGCTTTGACACTGGACACCCAACTTACCGACGATTCGGTGACCAAGCCAATAACTTTTTTTTTCACCCTAGAAACTTACCAAAGTGACCCATTTAACTCGAAAATTTTCCAGAAATCTAAATCTGGTCTCCGTTTTGCGAAATTCCTGTAAGTTTTATTTTAAATTGAAAGATCATCTTTAAAAAAACCGACGCTTTGACACTGGACACCCAACTTACCGAGGATTCGGTGACAAGCCAATAACTTTTTTTTTTTCACCCTACAAACTTACCAAATGACCCATTTAACTCGAAATTTTACCAGAAATCTAAATCTGGTCTCCGTTTTGCGAAATTCCTGTAACTTTTATTTTAAATTGAAAGATCATCTTAAAAAAACCAACGCTTTGACCCTGGACACCTAACTTACCGTCGATTCGGTGACCAAGCCAATAACTTTTTTTTTTTCACCATAGAAACTTACCAAAGTGACCCATTTAACTCGAAATTTTACCAGAAATCTAAATCTGGTCTCCGTTTTGCGAAATTCCTGTAACTTTTATTTTAAATTGAAAGATCATCTTTAAAAAAACCGACGCTTTGACACTGGACACCCAACTTACCGACGATTCGGTGACCAAGCCAATAATTTTTTTTTTTTTCACCCTACAAACTTACCAAAGCGACCCATTTAACTCGAAATTTTACCAGAAATCTAAATCTGGTCTCCGTTTTGCGAAATTCCTGTAACTTTTATTTTAAATTGAAAGATCATCTTTAAAAAAACCGACGTTTTGACACTGGACACCCAACTTACCGAGGATTCGGTGACCAAGCCAATAACTTTTTTTTTCACCCTACAAACTTACCAAAGCGACCCATTTAACTCGAAATTTTACCAGAAATCTAAATCTGGTCTGCGTTTTGCGAAATTCCTGTAACGGTTTTTTAAATTGAAAGATCATCTTAAAAAAACCAACGCTTTGACGCTGGACACCCTAACTTACCGTCGATTCGGTGACCAAGCCAATAACTTTTTTTTCACCCTAGAAAATTACCAAAGTGACCCATTTAACTCGAAATTTTACCAGAAATCTAAATCTGGTCTCCGTTTTGCGAAATTCCTGTAACTTTTATTTTAAATTGAAAGATCATCTTTAAAAAAACCGACGCTTTGACACTGGACACCCAACTTACCGACGATTCGGTGAACAAGCCAATAACTTTTTTTTTCACCCTACAAACTTACCAAAGTGACCCATTTAACTCGAAATTTTACCAGAAATCTAAATCTGGTCTCCGTTTTGCGAAATTCCTGTAACTTTTATTTTAAATTGAAAGATCATCTTAAAAAAACCAACGCTTTGACGCTGGACACCCTACTTACCGTCGATTCGGTGACCAAGCCAATAACTTTTTTTTTCACCCTAGAAAATTACCAAAGTGACCCATTTAACTCGAAATTTTACCAGAAATCTAAATCTGGTCTCCGTTTTGCGAAATTCCTGTAACTTTTTTATTAAATTGAAAGATCATCTTTAAAAAAACGACGCTTTGACGCTGGACACCCAACTTACCGACGATTCGGTGACCAAGCCAATAACTTTTTTTTTTTCACCCTAGAAACTTACCAAAGTGACCCATTTAACTCGAAATTTTACCAGAAATCTAAATCTGGTCTCCGTTTTGCGAAATTCCTGTAACTTTTATTTTAAATTGAAAGATCATCTTTAAAAAAACCGACGCTTTGACGCTGGACACCCAACTTACCGACGATTCGGTGACCAAGCCAATAACTTTTTTTTTTTCACCATAGAAACTTACCAAAGTGACCCATTTAACTCGAAATTTTACCAGAAATCTAAATCTGGTCTCCGTTTTGCGAAATTCCTGTAACTTTTATTTTAAATTGAAAGATCATCTTTAAAAAAACCGACGCTTTGACACTGGACACCCAACTTACCGACGATTCGGTGACCAAGCCAATAACTTTTTTTTTCACCCTAGAAAACTTACCAAAGTGACCCATTTAACTCGAAATTTTACCAGAAATCTAAATCTGGTCTCCGTTTTGCGAAATTCCTGTAACTTTTATTTTAAATTGAAAGATCATCTTTAAAAAACCGACGCTTTGACACTGGACACCCAACTTACCGACGATTCGGTGACCAAGCCAATAACTTTTTTTTTTTCACCCTACAAACTTACCAAAGTGACCCATTTAACTCGAAATTTTACCAGAAATCTAAATCTGGTCTCCGTTTTGCGAAATTCCTGTAACTTTTATTTTAAATTGAAAGATCATCTTTAAAAAAACCGACGCTTTGACACTGGACACCCAACTTACCGACGATTCGGTGACCAAGCCAATAACTTTTTTTTTCACCCTAGAAACTTACCAAAGTGACCCATTTAACTCGAAATTTTACCAGAAATCTAAATCTGGTCTCCGTTTTGCGAAATTCCTGTAACTTTTATTTTAAATTGAAAGATCATCTTTAAAAAAACCGACGCTTTGACACTGGACACCCAACTTACCGACGATTCGGTGACCAAGCCAATAACTTTTTTTCACCCTAGAAACTTACCAAAGTGACCCATTTAACTCGAAATTTTACCAGAAATCTAAATCTGGTCTCCGTTTTGCGAAATTCCTGTAACTTTTATTTTAAATTGAAAGATCATCTTTAAAAAAACCGACGCTTTGACACTGGACACCCAACTTACCGACGATTCGGTGACCAAGCCAATAACTTTTTTTTTTCACCCTACAAACTTACCAAAGTGACCCATTTAACTCGAAATTTTACCAGAAATCTAAATCTGGTCTCCGTTTTGCGAAATTCCTGTAACTTTTATTTTAAATTGAAAGATCATCTTTAAAAAAACCGACGCTTTGACACTGGACACCCAACTTACCGACGATTCGGTGACCAAGCCAATAACTTTTTTTTTTTTTCACCCTACAAACTTACCAAAGTGACCCATTTAACTCGAAATTTTACCAGAAATCTAAATCTGGTCTCCGTTTTGCGAAATTCCTGTAACGGTTTTTTAAATTGAAAGATCATCTTTAAAAAAACCGACGCTTTGACACTGGACACCCAACTTACCGACGATTCGGTGACCAAGCCAATAACTTTTTTTCACCCTACAAACTTACCAAAGTGACCCATTTAACTCGAAATTTTACCAGAAATCTAAATCTGGTCTCCGTTTTGCGAAATTCCTGTAACTTTTTTTTAAATTGAAAGATCATCTTTAAAAAAACCTACGCTTTGACGCTGGACACCCTACTTACCGTCGATTCGGTGACCAAGCCAATAACTTTTTTTTTCACCCTAGAAAATTACCAAAGTGACCCATTTAACTCGAGATTTTACCAGAAATCTAAATCTGGTCTCCGTTTTTGCGAAATTCCTGTAAGTTTTATTTTAAATTGAAAGATCATCTTTAAAAAAACCGACGCTTTGACACTGGACACCCAACTTACCGAGATTCGGTGACCAAGCCAATAACTTTTTTTTTTCACCCTACAAACTTACCAAAGGACCCATTTAACTCGAAATTTTACCAGAAATCTAAATCTGGTCTCCGTTTTGCGAAATTCCTGTAACTTTTATTTTAAATTGAAAGATCATCTTAAAAAAACCAACGCTTTGACGCTGGACACCTAACTTACCGTCGATTCGGTGACCAAGCCAATAACTTTTTTTTTTCACCCTAGAAAATTACCAAAGTGACCCATTTAACTCGAAATTTTACCAGAAATCTAAATCTGGTCTCCGTTTTGCGAAATTCCTGTAACTTTTATTTTAAATTGAAAGATCATCTTTAAAAAAACCGACGCTTTGACACTGGACACCCAACTTACCGACGATTCGGTGACCAAGCCAATAACTTTTTTTTCACCCTAGAAACTTACCAAAGTGACCCATTTAACTCGAAATTTTACCAGAAATCTAAATCTGGTCTCCGTTTTGCGAAATTCCTGTAACTTTTATTTTAAATTGAAAGATCATCTTTAAAAAAACCGACGCTTTGACCTGGACACCCAACTTACCGACGATTCGGTGACCAAGCCAATAACTTTTTTTTTCACCCTAGAAACTTACCAAAGTGACCCATTTAACTCGAAATTTTACCAGAAATCTAAATCTGGTCTCCGTTTTGCGAAATTCCTGTAACTTTTATTTTAAATTGAAAGATCATCTTTAAAAAAACCGACGCTTTGACACTGGACACCCAACTTACCGACGATTCGGTGACCAAGCCAATAACTTTTTTTTTCACCCTAGAAACTTACCAAAATGAACCATTTAACTCGAAATTTTACCAGAAATCTAAATCTGGTCTCCGTTTTGCGAAATTCCTGTAACTTTTATTTTAAATTGAAAGATCATCTTTAAAAAAACCGACGCTTTGACACTGGACACCCAACTTACCGACGATTCGGTGACCAAGCCAATAACTTTTTTTTTTTTCACCCTACAAACTTACCAAAGTGACCCATTTAACTCGAAATTTTACCAGAAATCTAAATCTGGTCTCCGTTTTGCGAAATTCCTGTAACTTTTTTTTTTAAATTGAAAGATCATCTTTAAAAAAACCGACGCTTTGACACTGGACA
This sequence comes from Trichonephila clavipes, assembly GCA_019973935.1. NCBI lineage: Eukaryota > Metazoa > Arthropoda > Arachnida > Araneae > Nephilidae > Trichonephila > Trichonephila clavipes. The sequence continues at coordinate 5,928 of BMAU01007557.1, read as the reverse complement.
CCCAACTTACCGACGATTCGGTGACCAAGCCAATAACTTTTTTTTTTCACCCTACAAACTTACCAAAGTGACCCATTTAACTCGAAATTTTACCAGAAATCTAAATCTGGTCTCCGTTTTGCGAAATTCCTGTAACTTTTATTTTAAATTGAAAGATCATCTTTAAAAAAACCAACGCTTTGACGCTGGACACCCAACTTACCGACGATTCGGTGACCAAGCCAATAACTTTTTTTTTTTCACCCTAGAAAATTACCAAAGTGACCCATTTAACTCGAAATTTTACCAGAAATCTAAATCTGGTCTCCGTTTTGCGAAATTCCTGTAAGTTTTTATTTTAAATTGAAAGATCATCTTTAAAAAAACCGACGCTTTGACACTGGACACCCAACTTACCGAGATTCGGTGACCAAGCCAATAACTTTTTTTCACCCTACAAACTTACCAAAGTGACCCATTTAACTCGAAATTTTACCAGAAATCTAAATCTGGTCTCCGTTTTGCGAAATTCCTGTAACTTTTATTTTAAATTGAAAGATCATCTTAAAAAAACCAACGCTTTGACGCTGGACACCCAACTTACCGTCGATTCGGTGACCAAGCCAATAACTTTTTTTTCACCCTAGAAAATTACCAAAGTGACCCATTTAACTCGAAATTTTACCAGAAATCTAAATCTGGTCTCCGTTTTGCGAAATTCCTGTAACTTTTATTTTAAATTGAAAGATCATCTTTAAAAAAACCAACGCTTTGACGCTGGACACCCAACTTACCGTCGATTCGGTGACCAAGCCAATAACTTTTTTTTTCACCCTAGAAAATTACTAAAAGTGACCCATTTAACTCGAAAATTTTACCAGAAATCTAAATCTGGTCTCCGTTTTGCGAAATTCCTGTAACTTTTTTTTAAATTGAAAGATCATCTTTAAAAAAACCGACGCTTTGACGCTGGACACCCAACTTACCGACGATTCGGTGACCAAGCCAATAACTTTTTTTTTTTCACCATAGAAACTTACCAAAGTGACCCATTTAACTCGAAATTTTACCAGAAATCTAAATCTGGTCTCCGTTTTGCGAAATTCCTCTAACTTTTATTTTAAATTGAAAGATCATCTTTAAAAAAACCGACGCTTTGACACTGGACACCCAACTTACCGACGATTCGGTGACCAAGCCAATAACTTTTTTTCCACCATAAAAACTTAAAAAGTGACCCATATAACTCGAAATTTTACCAGAAATCTAAATCTGGTCTCCGTTTTGCGAAATTCCTGTAACTTTTTTTTAAATTGAAAGATCATCTTTAAAAAAACTGACGCTTTGACGCTGGACACCCAACTTACCGACGATTCGGTGACCAAGCCAATAACTTTTTTTTTTTTCCACCATAGAAACTTACCAAAGTGACCCATTTAACTCGAAATTTTACCAGAAATCTAAATCTGGTCTCCGTTTTGCGAAATTCCTGTAACTTTTATTTTAAATTGAAAGATCATCTTTAAAAAAACCGACGCTTTGACACTGGACACCCAACTTACCGACGATTCGGTGACCAAGCCAATAACTTTTTTTTTTCACCCTAGAAACTTACCAAAGTGAACCATTTAACTCGAAAATTTTCCAGAAATCTAAATCTGGTCTCCGTTTTGCGAAATTCTTGTAAGTTTTATTTTAAATTAAAAGATCATCTTTAAAAAAACCGACGCTTTGACACTGGACACCCAACTTACCGAGGATTCAGTGAACAAGCCAATAATTTTTTTTTTTTTTCACCCTACAAACTTACCAAATCGACCCATTTAACTCGAAATTTTACCAGAAATCTAAATCTGGTCTCCGTTTTGCGAAATTCCTGTAACTTTTATTTTAAATTGAAAGATCATCTTAAAAAAACCAACGCTTTGAGGCTGGACACCTAACTTACCGTCGATTCGGTGACCAAGCCAATAACTTTTTTTTCCACCATAGAAACTTAACAAAATGACCCATATAACTCGAAATTTTACCAGAAATCTAAATCTGGTCTCCGTTTTGCGAAATTCCTCTAACTTTTATTTTAAATTGAAAGATCATCTTTAAAAAAACCGACGCTTTGACACTGGACACCCAACTTACCGACGATTCGGTGACCAAGCCAATAATTTTTTTTTTTCACCCTACAAACTTACCAAAGCGACCCATTTATCTCGAATATTTTACCAGAAATCTAAATCTGGTCTCCGTTTTGCGAAATTCCTGTAACTTTTATTTTAAATTGAAAGATCATCTTTAAAAAAACCGACGTTTTGACACTGGACACCCAACTTACCGAGGATTCGGTGACCAAGCCAATAACTTTTTTTTTCACCCTACAAACTTACCAAAGCGACCCATTTAACTCGAAATTTTACCAGAAATCTAAATCTGGTCTGCGTTTTGCAAATTCCTGTAACGGTTTTTTAAATTGAAAGATCATCTTAAAAAAACCAACGCTTTGACGCTGGACACCCTACTTACCGTCGATTCGGTGACCAAGCCAATAACTTTTTTTTTTCACCCTAGAAAATTACCAAAGTGACCCATTTAACTCGAAATTTTACCAGAAATCTAAATCTGGTCTCCGTTTTGCGAAATTCCTGTAAGTTTTATTTTAAATTGAAAGATCATCTTTAAAAAAACCGACGCTTTGACACTGGACACCCAACTTACCGAGGATTCAGTGAACAAGCCAATAACTTTTTTTTTTTTCACCCTACAAACTTACCAAAGCGACCCATTTAACTCGAGTATTTTACCAGAAATCTAAATCTGGTCTCCGTTTTGCGAAATTCCTGTAACTTTTATTTTAAATTGAAAGATCATCTTAAAAAAACCAACGGTTTGAGGCTGGACACCTAACTTACCGTCGATTCGGTGACCAAGCCAATATCTTTTCACCCTAGAAAATTACCAAAGTGACCCATTTAACTCGAAATTTTACCAGAAATCTAAATCTGGTCTCCGTTTTGCGAAATTCCTGTAACTTTTATTTTAAATTGAAAGATCATCTTAAAAAAACCAACGCTTTGACGCTGGACACCCTAACTTACCGTCGATTCGGTGACCAAGCCAATAACTTTTTTTTTTTCACCCTAGAAAATTACTAAAGTGACCCATTTAACTCGAAAATTTTCCAGAAATCTAAATCTGGTCTCCGTTTTGCGAAATTCCTGTAACTTTTTTTTAAATTGAAAGATCATCTTTAAAAAAACCAACGCTTTGACGCTGGACACCCAACTTACCGACGATTCGGTGACCAAGCCAATAACTTTTTTTTTTTTTTCACCATAGAAACTTACCAAAGTGACCCATTTAACTCGAAATTTTACCAGAAATCTAAATCTGGTCTCCGTTTTGCGAAATTCCTGTAACTTTTTATTTTAAATTGAAAGATCATCTTTAAACCGACGCTTTGACACTGGACACCCAACTTACCGACGATTCGGTGACCAAGCCAATAACTTTTTTTTTCACCCTACAAACTTACCAAAGTGACCCATTTAACTCGAAATTTTACCAGAAATCTAAATCTGGTCTCCGTTTTGCGAAATTCCTGTAAGTTTTATTTTAAATTGAAAGATCATCTTTAAAAAAACCGACGCTTTGACACTGGACACCCAACTTACCGACGATTCGGTGACCAAGCCAATAACTTTTTTTTCACCCTACAAACTTACCAAAGTGACCCATTTAACTCGAAATTTTACCAGAAATCTAAATCTGGTCTCCGTTTTGCGAAATTCCTGTAACTTTTATTTTAAATTGAAAGATCATCTTAAAAAAACCAACGCTTTGACACTGGACACCCAACTTACCGATCGATTCGGTGACCAAGCCAATAACTTTTTTTTTCACCCTAGAAACTTACCAAAGTGACCCATTTAACTCGAAATTTTACCTGAAATCTAAATCTGGTCTCCGTTTTGCGAAATTCCTGTAACTTTTATTTTAAATTGAAAGATCATCTTTAAAAAAACCGACGCTTTGACGCTGGACACCCAACTTACCGACGATTCGGTGACCAAGCCAATAACTTTTTTTTTACCATAGAAACTTACCAAAGTGACCCATTTAACTCGAAATTTTACCAGAAATCTAAATCTGGTCTCCGTTTTGCGAAATTCCTGTAAGTTTTATTTTAAATTGAAAGATCATCTTTAAAAAAACCGACGCTTTGACACTGGACACCCAACTTACCGACGATTCGGTGACCAAGCCAATAACTTTTTTTTTTCACCCTACAAACTTACCAAAGTGACCCATTTAACTCGAAATTTTACCAGAAATCTAAATCTGGTCTCCGTTTTGCGAAATTCCTGTAACTTTTATTTTAAATTGAAAGATCATCTTAAAAAAACCAACGCTTTGACGCTGGACACCCTACTTACCGTCGATTCGGTGACCAAGCCAATAACTTTTTTCACCCTAGAAAATTACCAAAGTGACCCATTTAACTCGAAATTTTACCAGAAATCTAAATCTGGTCTCCGTTTTGCGAAATTCCTGTAACTTTTTTTTTAAATTGAAAGATCATCTTTAAAAAAACCGACGCTTTGACGCTGGACACCCAACTTACCGACGATTCGGTGACCAAGCCAATAACTTTTTTTTTCACCATAGAAACTTACCAAAGTGACCCATTTAACTCGAAATTTTACCAGAAATCTAAATCTGGTCTCCGTTTTGCGAAATTCCTGTAACTTTTATTTTAAATTGAAAGATCATCTTTAAAAAAACCGACGCTTTGACACTGGACACCCAACTTACCGACGATTCGGTGACCAAGCCAATAACTTTTTTTCACCCTACAAACTTACCAAAGCGACCCATTTAACTCGAAATTTTACCAGAAATCTAAATCTGGTCTCCGTTTTGCGAAATTCCTGTAACTTTTATTTTAAATTGAAAGATCATCTTAAAAAAACCAACGCTTTGACGCTGGACACCCTAACTTACCGTCGATTCGGTGACCAAGCCAATAACTTTTTTTTTTTTCACCATAGAAAATTACCAAAAATGACCCATTTAACTCGAAATTTTACCAGAAATCTAAATCTGGTCTCCGTTTTGCGAAATTCCTCTAACTTTTATTTTAAATTGAAAGATCATCTTTAAAAAAACCGACGCTTTGACACTGGACACCCAACTTACCGACGATTCGGTGACCAAGCCAATAATTTTTTTTTTTTTTCACCCTACAAACTTACCAAAGTGACCCATTTAACTCGAAATTTTACCAGAAATCTAAATCTGGTCTCCGTTTTGCGAAATTCCTGTAACTTTTATTTTAAATTGAAAGATCATCTTTAAAAAAACCGACGTTTTGACACTGGACACCCAACTTACCGAGATTCGGTGACCAAGCCAATAACTTTTTTTTTTCACCCTACAAACTTACCAAAGCGACCCATTTAACTCAATTTTACCAGAAATCTAAATCTGGTCTGCGTTTTGCGAAATTCCTGTAACGGTTTTTTAAATTGAAAGATCATCTTAAAAAAACCAACGCTTTGACGCTGGACACCCTACTTACCGTCGATTCGGTGACCAAGCCAATACCTTTTTTTTTTCACCCTAGAAAATTACCAAAGTGACCCATTTAACTCGAAATTTTACCAGAAATCTAAATCTGGTCTCCGTTTTGCGAAATTCCTGTAAGTTTTATTTTAAATTGAAAGATCATCTTTAAAAAAACCGACGCTTTGACACTGGACACCCAACTTACCGAGGATTCAGTGAACAAGCCAATAACTTTTTTTTTTTTCACCCTACAAACTTACCAAAGCGACCCATTTAACTCGAATATTTTACCAGAAATCTAAATCTGGTCTCCGTTTTGCGAAATTCCTGTAACTTTTATTTTAAATTGAAAGATCATCTTAAAAAAACCAACGGTTTGAGGCTGGA